>JAZBHA010000137.1:57091-90401 GCA_037464855.1 Iselma pallidipennis | reverse complement strand
AACAAGATCGGAGGGGGACACCTGAGAACGTTTCCTTGTAAGTCCAATATAGTTTGTTCCACCCTCTATCGCCTTCATTTACAGCAGTCTACCACAATTAATCAGCTACAAAAGATGAGATCCACAAGAGCGCCAAGCTCAACTTGGTACAATGCATTTTCAATTAATTTTTTTATTTCTTATTATAGTACAATCATAAAACTGAAAGGCTGGTTCTCACCTGGTATCAATTTTTTACGCATCTATTATTGTCCAAAGCAGAGTTATAGGGTTGGCAAAAATGCCCTAAGTTGGCTCGAGTAAATAGTGCATTGATAGTGCTTGCTTGGCGTAGCCCACTGTCATGCACTTAGATAGGGTGGGCCGTTTCATACAATGAGTTTAACAATAAATTTGTAAATACGGATCTGCTCAAAAGGGGGTGCCTGTCTTGGCCAATGCAATAGAGAGTGAAACAAATTATGCATATGAAGATTTGCATGGAGCTGTGGTCTGATACTGTAACTTTACAGAGTTCAAATGGCCATAAAGCTGATTATGAAACTGGCCCTTTGCCAAAATAAAAAATCAACTCACTATTTGTAATGCAGTAATGTATTTCTTCCAACGTTCCGTGTATTGTGGCTTCCATGAACTCAAAAAATAATAAAAATACATACATATATGAATGAAAGCATTACCAATCCCCAGGAAAGCAGCTTGTCCACCAGGAAACCAACGACAAGCTACCCAAGTAATTGCTACCATACCCATATGATGGTAAGTATGTAAAAATGTGATTTGTTTATCTTTTTTCCTTAAAACAAAGAATATCTGGAAGAAAATTCTTTTTAATTAAATCATTAAATTTGATTGGGATATTTACCGTATCTAGAAGATCGAAAATTTTTGTTAGAAAATAATAATAAAATAATCGGATTATAAATTGTGTTACTTCATTATCATTGTAATCAATTGGGCTACATGTGAGACTATATCTCTCCGATATGGCTACATTCAACCCCTAAAAAAAATTGTTTGCAGTCGTTTTTTTTTTATTACAGAAATTCCAATTGACGTTACGTTAACAAATATGTAACCATTGATCAATATTTGGATCCAATTGTAGACCATGATGATTTTTTTTAGATCAAATGGTACACGGTTGCTCATAAGTTTAGGTCCTATGTCGTATACAAAATATGCGTATAGGGCTATAACAAGTATTGGTCGTACTGGAGATTCCATAAAGAAAAAACCATCCATTCGTTTATCTAAAAAATGTTTTTTTTTCTGTAATAATATATTATATTGAAATAATTTGTGGTTTACCTTGAAGTTTTACCATTTTCATCCACCCTATAACACCCATTTTCAATAGGAGTGCCATGTTATCAGCACAAATTCAAATAAACGACTATTGTTATGTTTGAAAATTAAATCATTAATAATATCATGTCCTGTATGTAGTCTTCTTTGTGCATAAATTAATTTTTTGTTCATGCAAGTCATTTAGAATTAACATTAAAGGACAAATAGACGAAATAACAATGTTTGAATTTAAATTAGAATCAAAAATTTGTCGAAAAGAAAAGGATCAGTTATTGCCGCCGTACAAAAATATAATTCTATTCCTTTTGTTTCCATTTTGAAACTTTTCACACGTGGACGGTCTTTGTCGTCTGGCAAAACCAGGTCGTATATAAAATAGTCTATTGCAACGGTTCTTAAATTTTATGAGTTCGCGGATCCCTTTCATATGATGTACATTTTGTCGGACTATTAACTCATCTGCTGACAATAGTTTAAGAACCACTGCGCTATGGTTGTGGCATAATTCGGCGAATCCAATGTTCAAAGGTTGTTTGAGGCCCCTCTTCAAACCAAGCGAATCTAAATCAATCAGAGTCCGAATTTAAGTGACAAATATTCATTCCATCAGACATTTCACACTAGCTGAATCAATCAGCTATTACTTTTTATCACTAGGGCCATACAATATACTGCCTTTATTAAAAGTATTAGTTTTTCAGTGTGTTATTTTGTTATTGATTCATGAATCAGACTGATGAAATTATGTCCTGCTTGGATCATGATTCGAATGGACTAAATTAGACTGACTTAGATTGAGGCAGTGTCAAAGAACACTTGGGACAATTCCATTGTTTCTTATGTGTGTTGACTTGCGTTGCAGATTCACGTTGATTCTGATTGATTCGGATTCGCTTGGACTGAAAAATACCTAACTACATGTATAGATATTATTACTAAACACCGAAAAATATATGCGTCATGTACGAAAAAATACTGTATTTAAACACATACGTTCAAGATGTCCAAATTTTTGATTCACTATCTTTTACATTATAGGTGATTAATTTCAATTACTTATTTTACATATTTAAATATTTGGAGTTACTGTGTAGGTCAAGGGAAATATGTGAAGGGTAACATTTTTAATTCCTTTTGTTTTTATGAATGACAAATTTGAATAAAATTTACATCTTTACAGAGCCGTACTTACGAGGTAATGAAGCTATCCTTGGAAAATATTGAGATATCTTTATGTTTAAGTTACCCCTAAACTTTTAAGTACTACCCCTAGAAGATTATTTCAGCTACAGTCCTGCATGTTTGTTAAATTACATATTACCCGTCCAAACCAAAAGGACCTTGGAGCGAGAATGCGCAATACACTTGTAATAAAAGTGTATATAAGAACTGAAAAATGACAATGACGGGCCTCTGTATTTTTGCTAATATTCAACCTTTATTCAGACATTTTCCACAAAATCACAAATCCCTCCGTTTGTTTAGCAGAAGTATCCTACGTTCGTTCTTCTAAGCTTTAGACCTAACAGGGCTCGTTTGTTGTAGTTATAGCACTACTACATAGAGAAGAGAATTATTCAAAAATGTAGCTCTAGTATAGATGTGGCGTCTCATAAGTTTTTCTTCCCTTTCTCTGAAAATAAAGGGGAAGCTACCCTTTTATTCATTTTTAGAAAAAATCATTGAGAAGAAATAATAGTGTAAGGTATTAACAATGCAGTAATATCGAATCTTGGCTTCTCCAGATCATGATATAGTGTGCAGAAGAGTAAAGACAGAGCTGGATGAAAGTTTTGCTGAATCCAATGCGACCAACAGCAGTTCTCTAATAAAGTCGCCACTGAAAGGACACTGGGAAGGCCAAAATATCAATGCGAGTCTCTTCTAATATAGATGTGAACCCTGTACGATTACACCGGTCGCATACCCATACTGCGATGAGTATATTTGACATTGATAACAAGAGGGTGTCATACTCCAAAGTGTTTCCATGATTGTTGCCAAAAATTGTCATCTTGCCACTCACAAGAGATTCTTGTTCACAAAAATGTTGCTGCTAATGGCCTTATTACACTTACCAGTAGACTTATCAAGTCTGTCATTTCTGAGAAAGAGATAAATGCCCCTCAAAAGTTGCCTGCTTCAAAAGTCTCCGTTCCTGACAATGTGTTAGAAAGAGGTGAATGTACTTTACAAGTCACTTGAATCTCTCCCTCTAACACATTGTCAAGAATAGTGACTTCTATACAAGTAACTTGTGAAGTGCATTTATCTCTTTCTAACATAACAGGATTCATGTTCCAATGGGGAATGTTTCCCCCACTTAAATGGTGGGGAATTGCATCATTGCTTCCACCATTTGGGTGGGGGAAAATTCTGGTTTTGAACATAGGGTACTTATACTTCTAACGTCTAGAGGGTAGTAGTTGTTTTGAGCATTATAAGGGATACGTTGACAATGCGCAAACAGGTAGCACCCTCTAGACGTTAGAAGTATAAGTTCAAAACCAGAATTTTCCCCCACCCAAATGGTGGAAGCAATGACGCAATTTCCCACCATTTAAGTGGGGGGGTAAACATTCCTCATTTATTCGCAAACCGGTGAAAAAAGTGTGCAAGGTGCGCATTCGTTGGGACAGCCGGTATATTAATACAATTAACTCACAAATTAGTCTATTTAGATAAAAATATATAGAATTGTGTAGCAAGAAAACTGCTCGATAGCAAACTTGGAATTAAATTAATTTTATTTTGAAAAAAGTGATAATATTTCAAGTTAATTTGAATTTTCCCGCCTTTCCCCCTAGCATTCTAGGGAATTGTATTATTTCACGTTTGGTCAGACTGTATCACTAAAAATGACGTATTAATATTGGAAGTTCAAGAAATTCATCGAAGGTATTACAGATTTTTCCTTATTTATTTATTTTCTTATCATTTATTTAATTATTTTTATCTTTTTCCTTATTAATAATAACCACAATTTGTTACAGAAAGCAATTATTTTATTAAATTGGAAATAATTGAAACGTTTTAGAATTGTTTTATTGTTGTTGTTAAATAGAAGACGATTTTATTAAACAATGAAGTATCAATTAATTGCTTTGTTTGTGTTTTTCAATTTATGTTACGGCCAAGGTAAATCAAAAATCGATTATTTACCAATCTTAATTAGATTATTATTGCTAAATTCGTACTTTTTTTGTAGATGTGATTATCAACAATAGAACTATACCTATACCTGCCATAGGACCACAACCCCCACCAAATAATACTACTACTACTGGTAAGTTAAAGGAAAAAAGGGCTTTTAGGGAATCAGAATGATAAGTAATTATCGATGTTTTATATCCAACGATGAAAACTTACACCTTGTAGTGTTTTTTAACATTTGTTTGTTCGCTAGCCTATCAGGGTTTGTGATAAAAGTGACCATAGTTCACACATTATAGTTTACATAAAATCTTTAGATCAGGGGTTCTTAACATTTTGTGTGAGTCATGAACCCCCTTGATAGTTTGGTGAAGCCTACGGACCCTTCTAACAATAATTGAAACAATACTTTCTGGAGACCAAGATCATGAACCTCCGAACACCTATCCCTGGACCCTCGGTTAAGAACCTCTGTTTTTAACGATTATTTTTATCAAAAACATTCATCTTTCCAATTAAAATAATGATTAAAATTTAAAATATTTACTTAGAAATTTCTCGGAATTCATGGACTGCAATGTAGGTTGATATTAATATTTTATTATAATTGCATTTTATTATCTTGAATTCCGCATTTATAGATAGAATTTCATATGTAGAAACACTGTTATCAGCATTTATAGGAAATCTAATATAATATCGTGTACAAGTAATATAATTTATTACGATCTAAAAACGAAAAACTCTACATATTTATGTTAGAAAATTTATCAAATAATAATACTAAAACTACTATATTGTTACAATGTATCTATAAATTACTGAAAATAGTTATTTTACATTAATAACTCTATTGTAAATGTGAAATTTAATGGTTAAAGGAATTTCCTACTATTTTTCAAATTAGAAATTTCCACCTTTATTGTCATTATTGGTTAATCCGTACTGTGTTTATGGCAAATTACTTAAATGGATAATTATTATAAATCAATGAAAAGTTATTTTAACTAATTACAACAAAAGAAAAATGATAAATTCTTGGAAATCCTTCAAAAAAATATAGTTACGGTTTATCATAAGATTTCGAAATTTTCTTGCATCATTAATAACGTTTTTCTTTATCACAAGAGATCGTAAAAGTGATCGAAAGCGACCTTTGTAAAATTCCAATTAATTATTATTACTTAAAACTGTTTTAAATATTTCTATAGAAAAAGGTAACAGTTGATGATTGTTAATTTTGAACTCGTGTACCTTAATTACTATCAATTTATTTATTAATTTAACAAAAAAATGATTCAATTAATGGTGTTCTCAGTTATTTTAAAAAAGGGATGGAAATTATACAAATTATTGCAATTAAATGCAACAAACTCCCTCTTTCCAAATCCAGAATTCCAGTGACAATGTATTAGCAGCTTGATTCTCTTGCAATGGAAAATAATAGGAGGGAGTTGTATTTGTTATCGCGCTTTATTACATGCATCTTAGATTGCTGATACGTGTCATTTCATTTGCTCTCGTGCTCGGCAAGACCACACTATCTGAAAAGTCGCGGTATAACTCATACATAGGGGACCGCACTCGTTTGGACGGTGGCTCTGCTGTGGATAGGAATCATCATGGAACTGGTTGGCGGTCGTCAGGAACTGTTTCTTTGTTCTTGCGGAGCTTTGACTCATTTTTACCCCCCTAGGATTAGTGGCTTCGTGTTAATCCGTGCGACATAGAATGAAGATCTAATATGACACAACACAGTCTCCTGTATGAATTACCCTTAAAACACCCAAGAATAAACTTGGCTATATTCAATTTTTTATTTATTATACATAAATATTTTTTTATAATTTTTTAGAATCACCAAACAATACAACAACTACATCTTCAACAACTACTACGACTCCTACGACTCCAACAACAACAAAACCAAGTACAACAACTCCTACAACCCCAACAACAACAAAACCAAGCACAACAACTCCTACAACAACAACACCAAAACCAAACACAACAACAACTGCAGCAACAACAACAACTGTATCCCCAACGCCAGTTCCTACAAATTCAACAACAGCGAAACCAACACAGGCACCAATCACAACAACACCTTCAACACCGGCAAATAATCGAAAATTCGATGGTCCAAGTTTCGTTGGTGGTATTATATTAGCATCAGGTTTGATGGCAATAGGATTTATAGCATTCAAATTTTATAAAGCTCGTACTGAACTCAATTATCATACATTATAATTATCTCTAATTGGATATTAAGTATCATATTTTAATTTGTACTAAAGCCATATGTTTTTTGTTTTGTTTTTCATTTTTTTTCAATCATCAATTATTGTTAGTAGAGATATTTTTCAAACTCGAACTTGAACTAAATTAATCGAATGAATAGCAGATCTGTTATCAGTGTGATATGGTAATGTTTTTTTGTTTGTTTCTAATTTTTATATTTGTAAATTATTCTGTTTTGCGATATGGTCAAAATAGATATTGCAACTCACAAAATATTTAATTCTGTCCGGTAAAAGTGCTCTTAATAGAGTAGTTCTAAAAAAAAAAATAAACAAGAGAAATATTCGATGAATTTATAAAGGGTGCGCGCTAGTCGTAAGTCTAGTTATATTTTTACTCATATTTCATTATCGTTGAATCATAGGTATATATCTAAATATTATAATATACATACCTATATAATATAATAGATCAAAATTTGATGGAAAAGTGATATTTTTTTCGTAGCTAAGAATAATAATAATGTGGTGTAGATTTATGGATGTTTACATAAATCTTATAGATTATAGTTCAGGTAGAATATGTGTATTTGGTTGGCTGCACTCAGTTATAAAAGAAATGTGTTTATTCAATATTTTTTTCCAATAATGTTTGTCATAAATTTCAATAAAACTCATTTATTTACACTCGTAATCTTTGACTTTCCTGTTGCATCCTCATGCTTCCCAATTAATTACAAACGATATTCTGTAAGCAAGTCTCTATAGACAGTCTTCTCACCTATTTACAATGGGCCCTGGGCACCTCCACTCAAATGGTGGAAAATTGCGTAACTTTTTCCACCAAAGCATTATGGTGCGAGGTGGTTTCTTCAAGACTTGAACCATCCTAATTGATAAGGCGCTAATGGCTCTAACACCTAGAGAGTACCAGCAGTACCACCTGTTTCATTCAATATGTATTTATTAATGGAAACTATACAATACTGATAAGATGTCGATGTTGGGCCATCCCTGCTCCAAGCAACACACACTGATAACAGGAGGTACTGGTGGTACCCTCTAGACATAAGAACTATAAACGCCCTATCAGTTCAGATGGAGAGACCGCTTCCCATCACAATGCTTTGGTGGAAAAAGTTACTCAATGGGCCATGTCGACCCCCCACTCAAATGATGGGAATTTGCGTCAGTTTTGAATTATTTGAAATTATAGGGCGCTTACACCTCTAACGTCTAGTCTAGAGGGTACTACCTGTTCTGAGCATTGTCAACGTACTAATAATGCTCCAAACAAGTAGTACCCACTATACGTTAGAGGTATAAGTGCCATATCAGCTCAAATGGTTCAAAACCAGGATCGTCTGGTGGGAAAAATGACGCAATTTCCCACCATTTAAGTGGGAACATGGCCCATTAGAGTTCCTTTGTGGGCGGAGCAAAAGGAATCGACAAAGACTACGTACAGGATACCAAAATTCTCGTTACGTTCAATACCGATTGTCACTAAGCGAAAGTGATAATGTCGATGACTTTGTTACCGAATCCTACTGATTATTGATCTTGGAAATTTGCTCATGTGTCCTTAATGCCCTATTTTTATTATCAAACAGGACAAGAAGTGAAAGAAAGTTTATAAAAATATTTAAGCGACTCTAATCATAACGAGATTTATAGAGAGACAGTTTTCTTAAAATTGCAAAAACTTCCATCCTGGCTAACTACATTCAATTAAATCCCTGTTGGTGTCATCATCAGTTCTCCCTCGTCTCGCCACCCAAAAAAAAAGAAAAATTTATGAATGAACTAAATGGAATTATTTTGTGCATTCTCATAACTTATATCTCGTTCTCCCAGAATTCTACCCAAAACTTAATTAAACTTTACCATCTTCTTAATCAAATAATTAGATTTTGTGAAAAGAGTGACAGGCCTTTTAGCTGTCATGCTAAAAAACACTTGACGTTAACATTTCCATTCATTTTATTGTTATTATTGAAAGTTAAAGTTTATATTGGTGAAACTGGTGTAGGATCGTTGGGGAGGGGGGTGAAGGATTGATGGGTATGAGAAGAACAACTAAACGAAAAATATAAAATCCATCGTGTTTTATCAAGCGGAAACTAGAATTTGGCGGGGGCAGATTCTCTTCCTTCCTGAGAACGACAGTTTCCGGCAGGACCTTTGGATAGGACACATCAAATACCTTTGTCCGTTTCAAATTGTTTTCAACTTGTTTGGATTGTTTAGAGGATTGGTGGTCGATCCAGGATTGTTGTTCAATCTAAAAGTTAGTCAATCTGATTATCTACCGGCAATCCTTATTATATTCAACAATTTGTTGTTCAATTTTACATTTAAACAAATTGCGAAGTCGAAAATCGATCGTAAAATTGGAACACAATATGACGCTTTTGATGAAATAATGTTGAGCATTATTATTAACTGAAAATTGCCTGCGTGTAATTTACGAGAACGTAATGACTTAGTTTAAAAGAAAGGAGATCGTTAATCAAAGGCAAAGTAGTTAAAAGGACAAAAGTTACCCCCTTCTTTATGGTGACTTTTTCTGGATTAGTATCGGCTAAATATAACTAAAGCTAAGGATAACGAGAAAAAGATAATTTTCGCCAAAGTATAACTTGAGCTAGGATGTGCGCGCTCATAAACTTCTGTAACCACTCAAAGATTTATATCTGGCACACAACTTTTGACGGAAAATTAATCATTATCTTTATAAGTATCTCGGTTACGTGTCTACTTTTACACTTCACTTACACCGAGAACTTATCAACGTTGCAAGACTTAATAATAAAACGAAGAACTAAGCATAAATGTATTAACAACACTATTTATCAAATGTTGGTTACCTGTTAGTTTTGTTGTCAAAATTTTGCCTCGCACAAGACACAGATGTCATGCTATGGAAAAGTCTCAAAGAGGTCCAGCATATTCGACGAACTAAAATAGACTTCCAAAACTAAACAAATCGTTAGAGTTGTGTGATCATGTAAACTTTATACTGTGGTACAACAAAGCTCCAAACAAGATAACTTCGTCATAAAGTTGTCTGTTGTGTTACGTAAAATAAAAAGTCTATCTCTCCACAGTCTTGGACATTTTCGAATGTCTGGTTTGGAAGTTTCCGAACAAGAAGAAGAAGAAGCATTCCATTGGAAAACATAAAGATTACCACATTTCCAACAATGATCCTTTTCAGTTAGTCAAATGCATTGAAGCTTGAATTTGAAGTTGTTTTCTTTTATGTTCGAAATCTGTTGGGCTTTAATTGCATTAATGTATGCAAATGATTTTCATGGCAAGATAGATGTAAACAGCAGCGTTAGTGAGCCACGAAATGAGACAAGACGTTGAGGCCTTTAGATTTAGGTGGTGGTGGTGTGTTTGGGGGTCTTTCCAGCTTTTATTACACACAGACAGAGAGAGAAAGCTTCGACAAAATTAGTTAGGTACGAGATGACATCATTTTAACTGTGAGTGCGCAAATCTACACTGTCTAGAGGGAAAATTTTCAGATCACGTTTTTTTCGAAATGTTTGCAACTAGAAACTGATAGATGAGAAGCTGACTAACATTTCACAAATCATTGATATAACTTGTCTAATAAGGAGACTCAATTAAAGCCATATGAAATAGCTAATTATCCACTCTGATAAGCACGAAAGTGGAAAAGATGTAAATTAACCATTCCTTGTCATGTTTTGTATATTCTGAATCCCCCCAAAACGGTCGTTGCGACATTTGTAACTGGTTGATTTTAATTAGCGGTATAACTGTTCAGTACAGAACATAGTCAGATGGCAAAACGACAACGAACTTGTGTGTATACTTCTGGATATACGAAATGGAATCAGCGTATACTACTAGTGAGGAGACGACACTCGTCCGTTCTGTGGGTGACACTTCTGTGAAAGTTCAACGCCGGAAACGGAAGGAGTTGGGGGGGTGAGAGAGTTGTTTCAACTGGGTAGAACATTCGCAACGGAAACTATGGATTCTTTCATTTTAGAAGCTGAAACTGAAGTTGGAGAAATGTCAACTCAAATCCGGTATTTCTCTGATTTTCGACCACTAAGTTTCACCATTAATTCTCAATTATATTTGAAATGATGGCAAAATATATATATATATATATATAAAAGCAATTTCATTAATAATCTCTGTGAAAACAGATTGACATTTACAATTTTAAAGGGGTGGAAAAATTTAAATGAGTTCCATGTTTGCAAATAAAGCTTTTTCCGCTCGATTTTGTTATATATCAATGCAATTTTTATCCATTCATCACTTTGTATGGAATATAAGGGGTGGAGGAAGAGATTTTCCAACTTTATACCGTCCTATTGTCTGTTTACATATGTGCATTCATATACAAAAACAAATGAAAGTGGAAAAAGGCCGTTCTGCAAATTATATGAAATTCAACTGCCTACGCAGCATGATTTCATAATTCTTCTTTTGCGTCATGCCGGAATATTTGCTCTGCATATATTTAGCTCATTTGAACCCTTTCGAGTCCCCGAGTATACATATGTATCACTTTATTTTGTTGTTTGAAATGGTTGCTACACATAGGTACCATTTAGGTACCACGGAAAAATACTTAGAAGTACCACCACCCTGCAGCAGGCCTGGGACAGACAGACGAACGGACGGACGGACGGACGCACGAGTGAACTCAATAGGTTCCGTTATCACCTCTTTGAGGTATGGAACCTAAAAATGATACAGGGAAGGTTGTTATCCGTTTCTCCGTCTAAAAACCATAAAGCGCATAGTTCTCTTTCACTTTTTATAAAGAGAGGATAAAATTCCGTCTCTATTTTTAGGAAAAAGGGTGAAAAGATCATTTTATAAAAATAAATAATATCACATAACTGTTGGGTCAGTTTCATAATCAACTTTAAGTCAACTTTAACTTGTAAAGTCACATTATAAGTGTAGTGTGTGGCCACACTTGTTTATCTCGGAACACGCCTTATCTGATCTTATCCCTTTCTCACATGCACTGAATTTAGAATGTGACTTTAAAGTTGATTATGAAACTGGACCAGTGCGCATTTTGTCTGTCAATAACCAAAATTTATTCTTTTTAAATGTGGATACAACTGTTGAAGTTTGAGCGTTTCAGACTAGCGGGAGTCTACTGTATTCGCGTTTTTGCAGCACATTACAAATGGAAAAATGGTACTAATTCTTCATATATTCTGTCGAAACATTTCAATTTACTAATGAAAATGTATATGAAGTTCATAGAGACTCTATGAAATAATTAGTAATAGTACTACAGTCTTTAATGCGATTAGTTCGTTTGTAACAATATAGTGGTTTTACTAGAAATAAAGTAAATGATGAATAAAAATTCTGTTTGAGAGAATGATCAATAGTTTGCCGTGTAGCTACTTGTACGTATGTACGTACATCAACACAACATATATGCATTGTTTTTTTGTTTTTTTTTTGTTAACCATCTCACCAACATCTCGATCTGGAAACGTTTAGATGAAAGCAACTGTTCTGTAAAGGTGTTTTATGTTTACTTAGTTGATGAATGTAGCATAGATTAAAATTCTGAATGCATCTTTTCAAATTCTAAAGAGCAAGTAATCACGGACTCGATAAAACAATGCTCTATACCTCTCCATACAAAATGATTCTTCCGTTTTGTTTGGCTTAAAGAGCTTGTTGGAAGATTAAATTGTTTGCAGGACAATTTGTGTCGCATTCAAATTAATCATTTCGTTTTTTGTTTTTTGTTTTTTTGGTGTGACCTGAAACCTAAAAAGTGTGCAGAAATCAACAAAAAATTAACTCAATAGTATTATTATTATTATTATTATTATTATTGTTTTCAGTTCATATATGAGGACAGGGTGTAGTTTCGTTCTGTATTTAGGGTCTTATCTGGAATGTTTCTTTTCTGTTAGGACAACATAATTATATTCATGCGTCCTGGGAGTTCCGATAACAAACTTATTTTCTTGCACGCATTTAGAAAGACTCCAATTTCGTAGAAAATTACATTCCTAATTTAAACAATCTTCCCTAACTTACACGCATACCCATCCACCAATCAATATTGTTGTTACATTGAAATCAAATGAATCATAATAATAACAACAACAATAAAAGCCACACATTAAATATTTCAAATCGATTTAATTTGATATTTTTGTTCTTTTACAAGAAAATTTTCATTCAATATTAAAAATGAATCAGTAGACGTTCTTTCCCTTGTTGTCTTTGTCAAGTCGTCGCACAAAATTCTGTTTAAACAAAGTTTAAAGACTTCAAAGAATCAACATTACATTCATTACCGTACCGAAGCCGGAAGTAATGAATATAATTGCGAGCGGGAAAAGTATTTCACAAAGCAAAGTTAGGGGACTATTATTATATAAGTAGGTATAGCATCTCGTCTAAATCTATACTGAAGACTTGAAACTGTATTTAGTTTTCCATAAAACTGATGGTGAATATATTCGGGTTTCGACTAACAATAACTTGACATTTTATTCTGTTATTTCCAGAAATGGCTCTCTACTTTCGTAACTATGTTTTTCTAGTAATTTGTAAATGAAATACTGATCCATATACCTACACTTAATTTAACTCTTTTTTTTTGTTGAATAATCTTTTTTTAGCTGTTGTTGTTGTTCGTATACTGTCATTGTAATTTAGTAATGTCATAGCAAGGAGACGTTAAAAAAACGTGCCTTGGATTACAAATGGTCTTATTTCTGTATTTAGGGAATTGGAGATGGCAAAAGATGCTCAGGTTATTCTAATTAAAACTATTTGTTTGGTCATACACAAATAGAACAACCTACTACGCCAAGATGTAGCTGAGGGGGTTGGGGGGTAGTGGGATTCTCCATATGTTTTATATATATGGATAATATACGAGTAGAACATCAGCATTCACATATTAGCATTCCTATAAGCGACACAGTAGCACAGTTGAGATGAATTATATTTATCATAGAAGTTGATTAACACAGTTGAATTGTTTGTTGGGTTATACCCAACAGTATTTGGTGAATCAATTAACAAAACAAATTTAATCAGCAGGGAATCAATTATTATACAGAATCACGGTGTATCATAGTCTGACTGTGCATCACAATCAACGGAGCTCTAAATCAACGTGCAGCAGTCAAAAGGTCAGTGGTTAATTTCCTCATTATTCCATCATTACAACACTCTTTTGGAGAAAGTAGCGAGCACATTTCTTGACTTACATTTTTTATCATACTACGTTTTTGTTATAAATAATACAACCACAATGGAGAATTTAGTTGTTAAACGTGGTAGAGTAAAAGCAAATCTAAATAGAACATACAATGATATCAAATCGGGTAAAATTTCTCGTGTAGCATTATTGAAAGCAAAATTAAATTGTGCTAACGAAGTTTTTAGTGAATTTAAAAATATCCAATATGAAATTGAACAATTAAACCCGAATGATCCCAGTTACGCTAAAGAATGGGAAATCGTAGAAGGGCAACATATGGAAATTACCGCGGAAATAAACGAGCGTATTAATAATAATCAACCGTCTTGTATAACAACGGCTCACAGTACTGCGAATTTAAATACAAACAAACAGTCTGCTGAAGTTGATGTGAAATTGCCTGAAGTCAATTTGCCAGTGTTTTCGGGACGTTATGCAGAATGGACACCATTCTGCAATACTTTTCAATCAATGGTCGGAAACAAAGGTAATTTTACAAATGCACGTAAATTCCAATACTTAAGATCGTGTTTAGCTGGTGAAGCGCTGGATGCAATAAAGACCTTAACGATATCGGACGAAAATTATGAGACAGCATGGGACATATTAAACAAACGCTACAATCAAAAACGTTTAATCGTACAAGAGCATGTATGTGCGATTTTAAACAGTACTGCAGTTATGAAATCATCATATTTGGACTTACGATCATTTTACAATATTCTGACGACAAATATCAATGCATTAAAATCATTAGAACAGCCAGTTTTTGCATGGGATGCCATTCTTGTTCCAATTATTGTGTCAAAATTGGATTATGCATCCAAGCGAGAATGGCAACTAAAATTAAATAACGAAATTCCCAAATATGTGGTATTATTCGAATTTATTGAGAAACGGTGCGAAATGTTGGAAAGTCTCAGTACGATAAATAAACTACCTATTCATGAACAAAGGAAATTAATTTATCATAAGACATCCAAACCAAAATTCTTATCGAACGCGTCTATTAAAAAATATTCGTGTAATTTATGCAAAGGTCCACAACATGCTTTGTATCAGTGCGAAGACTTTCGAAAATTGCCACCGATTCAAAGAATAGCAAAGGTACATCTATTGAAACTTTGCAAAAATTGTCTACGGCCAAATCATAACACTGCTAATTGTAATTCAAAATCGGCGTGTAAACATTGCGGGAAGAATCATAATTCATTGTTGCACATTCATGAGGAAAAAGATGATCAAAATAATCCAAGTACATCTGAAACCAAACCAATAGTCCATACGAATTGTGGTGTAGTGAATTCGATATTATTATTATCGACAGCAATAGTACTTATTAAAGACCGTGCAGGTCAATATCATAAAGCCAGAGCACTATTGGACGTAGGATCTCAGGGACACATGATCTCAAAATCATTGTCCAATAAACTAGGTCTACCTGTTGAAAAGACGGAAATAACTTTATCCGGTATCAATCAAATGTCACAAACTATAACTGAAAGGGTTAAAATTGAAATTAAATCTAGAACCACTTCATATGAAGCAAATTTATGCTGTTTGGTAGTACCACAAGTAACTGAACCATTACCAATACAATCATTTTCAATAAAATCGATAAAATTTCCAAAAAATATTAAATTAGCTGATCCTAGTTTTAATACAACTGGTCCTATAGATTTAATAATCGGGGCAGATGTTTTCTGGTCAGTTTTACAAAAACAAAGTTTTGCACAAACAAAAAATCGACCACATGTACAACAAACGAAACTGGGTTGGATATTAGGTGGTGCTGTCAATACAAATCAATCGGAGACTGTTGCACGTGATATAAGAACGACACATAGATTAGAAACACAAATTCAAAAATTGTGGCAATTGGAGAACGTCTCCGGTCATACGGTTCATTCAAAAGACGAAGATTATTGTGAAAAACATTTCGCAGGTACACATCAAAGGGGCATTGATGGACGATTTATTGTGGAATTGCCATTTAAAAATACTCACCCTAATCTAGGAAATTCTAGATCTCAAGCTTTCAAGCAATATAAAAATTTGGAGAAACGTCTGAAAAAACATCCGCAACGCGATTATCAACAATTTATGAACGAATATTTGTTACTTGATCATATGGAACCGATTTCAAAAACAGTAGAAATGAACGAACCATTTTATTACTACCTGCCACATCACTCAGTGATCCAAAAAGCGGGTAGTTTAACAACAAAAACACGCGTTGTTTTTAATGCATCTATGAAAACAACTAGTGGACATAGTCTTAACGATAATTTATTAATAGGTCCTCAACTTCAACAATCATTATTTGCGATATTATGTCGATTTAGAACACATCAATATGTTTTGATGGCGGACATTGAGAAAATGTATCGCCAGATTTGGATCAGTCCAAACCATACGAATTATCAATTGATTTTTTGGCGTAAGAATCAATCATCAGAGATTAAAACATTCCGATTAAAAACAGTTACATACGGGACAGCATCCGCGCCCTATTTGGCGATAAAGTGTCTGCAAGAATTAGCAGAAGATGAAAGGGTAGATTCAACAGTCAAAAATGTTATGTTGCAAGATTTTTACGTCGATGATGTATTAACAGGCGCTAGCACACTATCCGAAGTTAGATACATTCGCGATGGTTTGGTCGACAGTCTTAAAAGGGGTGGCTTTACATTATGTAAGTGGGCATCTAATGACAGAACATTATTACCTGAAACCGAACCATCCATCATAGAATCAAATTTGAATCTAAATGTTGACATGAAAACATTAGGCGTCATATGGAATAGCACATTAGATTCAATAAAATATTCAAGTAAAAACATGCACATAAACACAAATCGGTACACAAAACGAACGTTATTATCAGTCATAGCGCAGTTATTTGATCCAATGGGCTTAGTGGCTCCAACGGTAATCATAGCCAGGATCATTATGCAAAAATTATGGATTTCAAAAATCGATTGGGACGAGATAATTCCAGGTCATTTACAAGCTGACTGGCGAGGTTTTCTCGACCAATTAACGCTCTTACCAAAAATTGAAATACCTAGAAAGGTAATTCCGATGTCTAATATAAGACGCTTGGAAATGCATTGTTTTTGCGACACGTCAAATATCGCGTACGGTGGTTGCATTTATATAAGATCTACAGATCAATTCAATAATCATTCGGTCCGGTTATTATGCGCAAAGGCAAAGGTAGCTCCGTTAAAAACAATTACCGTACCACGTCTAGAATTATGTGGGGCCGTATTAATTTCACAGTTAACACAATCTGTAATTGAAACAATTAATTTAGATATTGATTCAATTTATTATTGGATTGATTCAACTATCGTTTTGGCATGGCTAAAATCAGACTCTAATACGTTGAAACCATTTGTTGCCAATCGGGTGGCAAAAATACAACAAATCACTGATGTCAATAGGTGGTATCATGTTAATTCAAAGGATAACCCAGCGGACGTCTTATCACGAGGTGCATTACCCAAACGGTTAATTGAAACCAGAATCTGGTGGGAAGGCCCATGTTGGTTGAGTAAAAACAATGACACTTGGCCAAAAAACACAATTGAATTTGAGAAAATTGAGATTCCCGAGACACTAGTCTGTGCAATCGCAGTCAATGAAAATTTTGAAGAATTGCCATTGCTAAGCAAGTTCTCTAATAATGTCAAATTACAACATGCCATGGCATATTGTCTTAGATTTATAAATAATTGCAAGGCGAATTCAAACAAAACGGATAAAGTTGTAGGGAATTTGTCGTTATCAGAACTACAAGGCGCAACAACTATTATCGTCAAATTAATTCAAAAAAAGACATTCAGTCTCGAGCTCGAACAATTATTCAAAACTGGACAAGTACAGAAACAAAGTAAACTATTTGCACTTGATCCCTTTCTAGACGGTGGTTTAATTCGAGTCGGGAGTAAACTCAGTCATCCATACATTTCCTATGACAAAAATTATCCAGCAATTCTACCGGCTAAACATCCGGTAACAATGTTAATTATAAAACAAACACATGAACGGCAACTTCATGCAGTGTCACAGAGTACACTTGCAGCATTGAGACAACAATTTTGGGTAATTTCAGGCAGAAATGTCGTAAGACAAGTTATTCAAAATTGTCAGAAATGTTTTCCTGCTGAGCCGAGTTCGTTGGCGTATAAGATGGGCGATTTACCCATAGAGAGGGTAGTACCGTTACGGCCATTTCTCAAAGCTGGGGTAGATTATGTCGGGCCAATTTTGGTGAAGGAAGGACGCGGCCGAGACAAGCAGTCGGTCAAAGCATATATTGCAATATTTATTTGTATGGCCACTAAGGCTGTACATCTCGAATTAATTGGAGATCTGACAACTGCATCCTTTCTTGCCGCACTAAAACGATTTATTTCACGACGCGGTGATGTAAATACGCTTTTCTCAGACAATGCCACATATTTCGTTGGGACAGCTCGTGAAATGACAAAATTACTAAAAAATCCAGATTTCAGAAATCAATTAATGCATTCCTTACATGATCTAAATATAAATTGGAGATTCATTCCACCTAGATCACCCCATTTCGGTGGGTTATGGACGGCTGGTATAAAATCTATTAAATATCATTTGAAAAGAGTAATTGGTAATACAGTTGCCACATATGAAGAAATGTGCACGTTACTAACCCAAATTGAAACCATCCTAAACTCACGTCCTTTGATACCTTTATCCGCCGATCCCAATGACTTCACAGCCTTAACTACTGGCCATTTTCTCATCGGAGAAGCCTTAACTGCACCAATGGAAACAAATTTAAGTGAAATCAATGTAAATCGATTTCTAAAATGGCAAAAGATCGAACAACTGCGTCAACATTTCTGGCGCCGTTGGTCCCGTGAATATCTCAGCAGTCTTCAAGTGAGAAACAAATGGAAATCAAAACCAACACCCATCACCCAAGGAACAATTGTCATCTTGAAAGAAGACAACGTGCCACCACTGCAATGGCGATTAGGTCGAATTACATCAGTGCATTGTGGGACGGACAATATTCCAAGTGTAGTGACGGTGAATACAAGCAGAGGGGTAATAAAAAGAGCAGTGACGGGGGTGTGTCCACTGCTAAGTGAGTGACAAAATATAGAATGTCGAAAATTCAATAGTAAATGTACTATTTGCATACTATTGCCTAAAAATTTATCATTGTTAATCATATCAAATAATAATTGCTTTCACACTTATTTTTAATTAATTAATAAGTGACCCTAGAACCACCCACTACGCCAACATGTAGCTGAGGGGGTAGTGGAACCCAGTGGCGGCTCGTAAGAATTTATAACCACCTTATTTCCACTAGGTAGGCATCTCTCTATGGATTGTGCGGTTTGGTGTGGGCTACATTGAATGCAGTTCCGGCATTGGTTATAATAGCTAGTACTGATACTAGCCCTAGTCGGTACAACACATTGACTATTCCAAATAGAGCTATTGCTTCAAAATTATGTAAAATACTACCGAGCTGTAATGTATTGCAAACAAGAGATTTATGAACGGCGATAATAAAACATTTTGTATTGAAGCAGCACTGCAGCTCTCATGAGCGAGCCGCCACTGGTGGGACTTTCCCTATATATTGTATGTATGTTTAATATAAGGGTAGAGCATTAGAATTCACATATTAGCAATACTGTAGCACATAGGAGTAACCGATAAATTATAAGAGATAAATTATATGTAGAATAAAAATTGTTTAACACAGGCAAATTGTTTTAATCGTTGTGTCATACCCAATACTTTTTATAGGGATAGTTCCGTTCTACTTATTATTCAGCTTCCAATTAAAATTACTAAGGTAGGTATCTAGGTTTTTATCGAAATAAGTCTTTGCTTAGTTTATAGAATTACGAAGAAACTCGAGAGGTGAACTAATTAGTGGTTTCAGATTAGTTTTCGTTCATGAGTTTGTTTTAGCACAAATTAACGTATAAATAGAGCTAAGGTTTGATCAAATACATTGAAATTTGATCCAAAAGTTCATGCCGGTAAATTGGAGAATATCGTACAGGAATTGGGTACATGTGTGACTAGTGAAGTCTAATTTTAAATTTTCTTCCGCCGACTCGGTGTCCGCGATTTCAGGTATCCGCGGTTTGGCAGAAATGTTTTTTTTTAAGAAATACGGTTCACAAGTTTCTCCCAAATATTGAAAAACGAATGACTATTATCAACCATTATCAACGATACCACAGGTATGTATATGAAAAAAAAATATTTATACATATTTTGCTTATCTATAGGGTTCGCCGCTATCCGCGGAAGGTCTTGTTGGAACGTATCCCCCGCGGATACAGCCCACTGTATACATTATTGGATTAAATCTAATTCGCCGTTTTGTACAGGTGGTTTCATCTGTTTGTTTCTGGCAAACTCGTTCATTGTTGGAATGAATTGGAAAAGCGCCCCTTTCTCATGTTTTCTGGTATTGTACATGAATTGGTGCGTAAAATTTAACCAACCACCCCCTCTCATTTGAATGAATGTTTAATTCCAGTGGTCGAATTAAAGATATACACATAAAACGTTCCTTTACAGTCTCTAATAGCTGGAAAAGCTGTTTGTTCCATTTAATGAGAATTAAATCTCATTTCAGCCGTTTGCTATTCGTAATTCCAAGGTACTTATTAGGAAAGGTAATCCATGTCGATCTTCTCTTTAGTTTCTATGTAAGTAAGTAGTTATCCGATCAACAAACACCAACTGACTGGACCCAATGATTAATGCCTCTGTGTTTTTTGTGGAATAACATTTATTTGTTTTTTTGGAAGGGGTTTGCTTAAAAAAAGTAAAACCACCCCTAAAAGAAAATAAAGAACGAAAATTTCAGTTTGCTTTTTAACATTTCGGATCGGCTCTAAATTCATACACTGAACGAAGATTAAATGTAAATATGGAAAAGTTATATTGGACAGGATAAAAGGATTAATTTCGAGTAAAATTCCATTTTAATAAATTCGACGTTATTCATCAGTGTTTATAAGTTATTTATGGAAGCGCGGCGGATTTTAATCGATTAACTCTCTATGAAAAAATGCACATACAGTCAACCTTCGATTTGGCGCCCTCATTTGTCCCGGCTCAAAAAAAGTGTTAAGAGGGCTGGTGGTCAATTGAACCGGAGTTTGACTGTATTTTGATTCGAATGAATTGTTATTAGTTTTGATTCGTACAGGTATATTTCAATAAAATGGTGTGAAATTGAGGAACAAATTTAATTTAATATTTATACTTCATGCCCTTTATATTGATGATTTTTGTAAAATTACTGTAACAAAAACAACCAAAACAATCATATCGAATAACGTGATTCTAAAGCGAAAAGTTAATTTATACTGAAGATAGTAAAGTTTGTAGTTTTTGATGCAGTCACGCAAACTGTATATCAGTCAAGATGCAGTTAGTCAGTACAGTCGATTTTTGAACAATTGAACAAATAATTTGAAAAACCTTCAGTTATATATAAAAATAATACATTTATAATATAAAGCCAATTTCAAATTGACAAACCAACTGTAATTACATGTCATGATAATTTGTTAGTATGCTTCACAAAGCTCATATTCTCTCTAGACGTATAGCTTTGACAGGAATGGTGTTTGAGGTCGGTCGCTTTAATTACGCCGTCATTTCTGTTCTGCATCGTAGACGTCTTGAAAGTGTTAATTTTCCACATTGTAGCAATCTCCTAACTGAATCAGACAGAAATACATGCGAAAAATAACACTTGTTACAAAAAAATCGATCGTAATTCTATAAATAAAGTAATAATCAAGATTTCTAATTAATGATAGGTAATTGTTTTGTTTTTTTAAATTCTTTTGAGGTTTCAACAACTGAACTTTAATAGAGTCAGTTATCAATCTGCAAGACAAGCGGGAATTGAGGTTTGCACGCATTTGGACCGCAAAAGTCCCTATATACTTCCCTTCAATATGCTACCCTTGTACTGCTACGAATCCAATTTGTGGCAAATCAAAAGCTGCCCGTCATCTACCACGCAAACCGACCGATAACAGGACAACTTTACAATATTATAAACTTTTAATTTTATTTCCCCCTTAGTAGGGACTTGTATAAAATATTTAAAAGTATATATCAGACAGTGGAATAATTCATGAGAAAGGAAACACCATGAAACCAACAAATGGTATAAGTGGATGTCAAAATAGAAATTTAAACTTTTAACGAAACATATCTGTTGTTATCAATTCACATTTGTCTTGGGTTGTTTGTTATAAAATGTGGCGAGTTTGTGACAGGTGTCTGGGATAGGGTAATGTCTTTTAAACTTTTCAAATATATAAAAATACTCGAGTAGTACTAAAATAGTGAAGATAGGGGATGAAATAAATGAAAATCAATAAAAACAAAAATAAAAGAACTGCCAGTAGTAGAATAGGAAATATTTAGATAACGAAATTGAATTTTCTTTGCTTTTGATGTTTTATTATAAATATTTTATGTACTACTCGTTTGCTTCTAGATGCTACCACTTTACATCTAACATTTGAAAATGTGCACACTTTGTCAAGTGTTGTAAACACATTTTTCATTCATTTTGTGAATGCACAAATGGCAAAAACAAATGGAATGGAAAAAACAACACAAAACTGACTGTCCATGGCGCCATACTAGACAATTTAAATAGATTTGCAAATAACAAGAAACAAAAAATAATAATAATAAAAACAGTACTTTTATTGGAATTAATTGTTTTCAAATACAAATAATAATAATATAATAATAATAATAAAAATAATAATAAATTAGGATTGTTTTTCTATTGATTTTTTCATAACGTACGTCTGTATATAGAAATTGCTAAATAACGTAATAAGAATTACACAGTTGGGTAATAAAAGATAAGAAGCCAATTTCGGATATTCACAATCAGGATTGAGTAAAGCACTTGCAAATATGAAAGTAATAGTAAAGTGTTGTACCTATAATTAAACAATACAAAAAAAAATAGAAAGTTTTATTGTTGAATAAATATTTACCATTTGAAGTTGCGTGATATATTTCTTCCACCAAGCATTTTCTTTAAATGTTGGATCATATGATGTTAGAAAATAATAAAGATACATAACAGCATGTACGAATGAATTAACGGTACCAATATGAATACCTAGTCCACCTAAAAAGAATGAACAAGCTATCCAACTTGTTACTATCATACCACCATGATGATATAGATGAAGAATTGATAATTGATTGCCTTTTTTACGTAAAACGAAGAATACCTAAAAGAGATGTTTCTCAATTAACGAAACAAAAAAACTCGAATTATAATCTAGATTATTACCGTATCAACCAAATCAAAGATTTTTATCAAATAATAATAATAAAAGTATCGTACAATTATTGTATCATTACCAATAGAGTAATTGATTGGTTCACATGTAAGACTGATATTTTTCGAGATACTAAAAGACTAATTAAAATAAAATTAATTAATTTAATGTGTTTGAACAAATTTCCAAAATCAATACATTAATAAAAAACCATGAATTAAGTAAAATTTGTATCAAATTATAGATCATAATAGTTTTCCTTAACTGGAATGGCTTACGATTTCTCATCAAATCTGGACCAATTTTCAAAACAAATAGCAAAAATATTGCAATTATTCCCACTGGTGCAGTTGCATATTTCACTAAGATATGATGTTGTAATCTTGGATCTATGAAATTTATTTATTTATTTATTTATTATTATTATTATTATTATTATGAGTAATGTTTGTTTCAATTAAATGGTTAATTTACCTTTAGCTTCATTGATATTTCGGAAAAAATCTACAACCGTCGTCGCCATATCGTCACTAAAACTAAACTGATCCTACAAAATAATGTCCATACTATAATAAAGTTTGAAATATGAAAGAAATTTTAATAATGTCAAGGTGGTTTGTTATTAACGAAATCATCAATTCATCAAGTAGACATCAATTTTAAAAAGCCGAAAGTTTGCCATTTTCTATTTGTCTAATGTTTAAATGATTTGCTATTAATTATGCAATTAGTACTCATATGAATGCATTTTGTTGTAAACATATTTGCATTTCTACTATTGCAACATTATTTCATTTTGGAAAGCTTTCTTTTAACTTTCCGTATTTCCTTTAGGTTTTTTTTCAAATATTACAAGGAAACAGTGACGGATCTACCACGAATCAAATGGAGCTTTAGGGGTTGTCTGGAGCGTAAACTACAATCTAATAGTTTTTTGATGGAGGAGTCCCTTAAGCTTCGGGCTGTCGATTACCTGGGTCCGGTACTGCAAGGGTTTGTAAATATTTTTTTAACACAACTCGATTTTCGAAAGTAATCTTTATAGATTCAATGCAATTTTTCGTGGCCAGGTTAAAATTTTCCGTTCTTTTTTTTTCTGTACGTTATGTAGATTTAATTGTTGTGTTTTTTGGTTTTCTGAATAGTAATTATATTGAGTAGTCTTATTATTAACAGAATGCTAGGTATGTCAAGCTGCGTAAATTTGGATAATTAATATGTCAATTCCATATTCATTAAAATAGTTCATTTGAAATTTCAATTATTAGGTATCAAAACAATAAAGATCGTGAATCTAGATACATAGCATTAGTCTAAAAAAATTTGTAATGTTTTTTGATGGAAAAAAAACTGAGATTACTAAATACAGTGTATGAATTGAAAATAAGTAAGAGAGATTTTCATTATTATACAGATGGTGGTTTTAAATATTTACAGTTCTGAATATACTCAGGCAAAATGTAAAATAATAACAGATCCATTAGGGAAAAAATATATAAAAAAGCATTATCTAATGTCTTATTTAAGCTCTAACTTGGATAAAAAAATATGGCACTAAAAAAATTATCCCTTACTGAAAATTTCAATTTTTATTACATAGAATCCCAACTAGATTAGGTGAAACATTAGAAGCCAATTCCCTAGAAGATTGTCGATAGACGATCATAAAAATTTTCTATAGATGTATAGTGCCCGTAGAATTTTTGTGAATATCAGCTTATCGACTTAAAAGTCAAATTACTTTATGGTAGGACCCAACAAAATAGTTTATCTCCCGTAAGAGCAACACTAGACAATTTCAGTTTACAATCTTACCTGGGTCTCTCTTTTTCTATGCATCTGTTTAAGATTGTAAAGTAAAATTGTCTATTGTTGCTGATTTAGTAAACAAACTCTTTTGTTGTAATTTGACAGTAAAAGTCAATATTCACAAAATTTCTAAGACGATTATATATAGAGCTCCCTATTTCACTGTAGTATCCTGCTAAAATTCTTATTATATGTAGAGAGATTTTCACTATATAGCGTTTCACTACTAACGATAAGAATTAGATGATGATCTATTAAAACTTTTGCTCTCAAATAATTTAAGAAATCCCATTGAAATTTTGTGATTTTCTACATAAAGAATGGATTGAAAGCTTTACTGAAAGTTGTGTGGTAGTTTGCTGGCTAAAATGCAATTACTTTTTCTAGCTTTTGGACGAGTGTTCAAGAGAACTATACACTTCGAAATAACTCTCCAGTTTGATGATGTCGTCATATTTCAATATGCTGCAGAATTTTCTTTGAATAGAAAAGTGTCGTAACAAATCATGAATCGTATCTATGACACTTTGAACTGGTAATGTTTAATTATGCATAATGAACTGTTTTGTTTCTCTACAGTAATAGAAGGTAATGGTCTATTTGTTAAAGAACCTGTTTATCTTATAATTATATGTCTATTTTATAGTTCAATTTAAACTGAACATGAAACTAGCCAATTTCTTTTAGTCTATTCTTTAAGACAATTTCCATTAAATTTAGACGACCATTCGTATTCATAACACAAACTTATTAGGCGACTAGTGGCGATAACCCACGTTCAATAGACTTAGGGGTCATTAACGACGCTGTCGTTAACTTTCCTACATCAACTTAGGAAAGTTTTAACGCCCTATTGATTACAACATCTGTTACGCAAGTTGAAAACAGAAACTTTCTCGCCTTTAAGGTATATAGATTTACTATATTATAGTATAGAAGAAATCACAACACATTCAATGAAATTGTACATGAAAATGCCAATCAATTTTCGTCTGTGTGTTGATGAACATTTAGTAACTTGAAATTCAGCAATACAAGAGAATTTATTATTTCAGGTTTTCCTTTTCGGTTACTTGCTATCAAGTGTTACCGATATAAAAACGTTCCCTTCCTTGAATGTATAATTCAAGAGACGACTACCAACGACGATGGTTTAAGCGTCGCGACGACACGTGACCAACCTGCTTGATTACTCGTTTTTAGATGTTGATGCTTCTATGAATAGATGGTCTTATATTTATTTAAGATAAGGGGGAGGGGAATTTTTCACCAATGTTGTTAGACGATCTTGAATAATTCCCAAATTGTAAATGTAATTTTTCAATGTCCAAACATCAGAGTGACAGATAAGGTGGCAGCAACACATTAGCTCTCCGAATGTCGGACTATCTGAAAAGATGTAATTGATTGGAACACACACACACATACACACATGCACACTCTCAAGGGTGGACCAATCTAAAAAAGGTCATTACTGATTTGGTCCCGGTATTGATTTTTGCTGTTGAAGACGTACAAAGAAATTGAGATAGGTGGAAAATTAGTTAGGTACGAGAGATCAAGACAAATTTTTATAATATTTTCACGAATATTCAAATATGATTAGATAAAACTTGTTGGAATGTGTCAAGATACCATTTAAACGATCATCTGTTTTAATTTTTCAATTTGCTCCCCAACAGGCTTGATTAATCCTCACAGAATAATGAACTGAAAATGAATAACTAATACGTATCCTTAGAGAATCCATCAACTCTAATAACTTGAACAAAAATTAATCACGCCATCAACTGAGTGAAGTGAATCCATTATCTCTATACAATATGCTGGAGTCTGCATGGACTAAGACAAATATCTCGCCAGTCGAACGGAAGCAAAATTAATAAATACGAACAGGCCCACTTTGCTAAAGAAAATCTCGAAATCTCCACTTTCTAATTTTACAATTTTCGACGAAAAGATTATCAGATAAATGGTAAACAGTGTATCAAGGAGAGAATTTGTAACTATGTTTTGCACAACATTTAGGAATTGAGTCGTTGAATTTGAAAGTTCCGAATTTCCGCCCTTTCCAATGCATGCATTCAGATAAGGGTAGTAAGTTTGAGTCAAAGACACGGTGAAGCCGAGGGCATTTTAATTAAACTTTGATGTCTCCTGGCATTAGAATTTTTCGAATACTGTTACTCACCAGTCGTTCACCTTTATAGTGCTATGTTTGTTGTTTTATTTATGAAAAGCTATTGTTTTTTTTTCGTCTCCCCCATTTTTCGTCAAAAATTGTCAAAGGTATTCCTATATGTATCTTGTACGCGAGATGGTAAAAGAAAAGGTAGCAATTCCTTTGAGGAACTCAGAAACATAAAACACACATCTTCTCACGACTTACTTACACCTATTCCATCCTGGCAAGTGGCTACAGTCTCCTGGGGTCTTTCTGGCTCGCCGTGTGAGATATGAGGCGCCCGAAAGAAACCTCCCACCGGTTGGTCGGAAGTCCGGTTGACTAACCTCACACCCTGTTTCCTGCCGTTCTATGGCTAACCACAACACATATACACATTCTAGAGACTTATTTGTTTTGCACAGAGTGTCGATGCAAGGCGAGACGTTTGTTTTCAGGACAAGTGAAAAATATTGTCGAAACGAGACTATGCTATTTGTTTGTCTCTTCGGAATCGACTTACTAGTGAGCCTGCGGTTTGACTGAGAGCGAAAAGCTATTTCCATTCCCTCAAACTTTGAATAATATAATGCTACCCTTGTCAGTTCTTTAAAGCGATTTCAGATAATTGAATAAACAAATTATGAATTGTTTTCAAACATGTAGGAAATTTTCTTGTTGAAATATTGTCGAATATTTTCATAGAAGTAAGAGCATTTTCTTGTTAAAACAAATCGGAGAAACGTCATTGGGACGAGATGTATCATCGTGGAAAAACAGATCTCGAAATTCCTTAATCTAAGTCTAGAGCTATGGCGCGGTCAGTGAAACAATGGCGGGTTTGATGCACAGCCACTCGGAAAATTGCAAAAACCTTGGCAGATCCCCGGCGATTACGGACGACAGGACCATCAGTCAGAGGCTTAGGAGGTGTTGCGTCCATCCTCACAAGTAATATATAGGAATACGCCGGAAAATATTGAACAAAACTGTAGACGGACCTTTATCACGTCCTAATCTACCGTCATTACAGTGATTACGTTGGAAGAAGCGCCTCCCTAAGGGATCATTCTTAGTTTTCTTTACAATATCCAATAGCCAGATGAACTTGAAATGAGAAACATGGGAATAACAGTTGAACAAATTAAGAAGAGATTTATTCAAAAGTTTACTACAAAAAAAAACTGCAAACTACAATCGAAACTTGGCACTCTATAATATTGTAATGTTACTACAATCTAGGTCGAGGTGGAGACCTGTATTCCATGATAAAAATAGTTTTTATCCGTGGACGTTATGAAGACGGGTAAGAAACAGTCATCATTATTTATTAACCCAAGCCGCTCCGGACTATTTTTCTAAAGAACGTTCAAATCCCGAGAGGAAGCCGTCGTACAGTACATACACATCTTGTAGTTGCGTAGGAAGGAATCATCCCTGTGCGCCTACATAGGAGCATAACATATTAGGTACACGTGGGGGCGAAATGAAACGCATGTGATAAATGGCTTGGACCTGGTTCACATAGCAACGCAACGCAACGCAACGCATATATGTGAAACGAGACGTATTGTAAAATTTTGACGATGCCATTGAATGACCTATCGCCATTGGACCATCGCATGTTTATTACCACATTCCTGAAAAACAGGAATGATAAGTGAAAAACGGTAAAACACAAATGGTGGATGCGCCGGGTTAGGGCATCAATAGTAAATGGAAAATAACTTTTACATAATTAATGTTGCTTATCATCCACAAAAATCATTATTGGCAATAAACTGATGATATAAGATTCAATCTTGATTGTCGGTTTGATTTGAAGCAGCCCTTTGTGAACTTTTACTAGAAACGGCTAAAATAGTCTCTTCTCGTTATCTATCAGGATATTTTCCTAATTTTCTAAGGGTTGAAAATGAAATCAATATTAATAATTTCGCTAATTACCTGAAATAAGTTTGTTTTCGCTAGCAGACCAATTCGGTAGGTCGCAACAAATCTACACAGTTAGAAGGAAAACCTCTCTCCCTCTCGTATCATCGTATCCAATTATAGAAAATCTTCGAGGAACGGCTTTAGTAGAGCTACTTTAAAATGGCTGTTTAATTGAATCCGTTCACAACTTGATTCTGGAATTGTTTAGATAAAGACAATTTTCCTGTCCACCACAATGGGTGGTTTATAATAATAAATGTATTTGAATCAGGCACTGAATGGTGATATTTTTTTCGTATAACTGTAAGGGTAAATGTTTATATGCATAGAGTTGGCATATAAATGAAATATTCATCGACCATTAAATTAAGTGTGTTATGAAGTAGGCACTCTCCGAACACTATTACATAAATGGCAACTTATATGTATAACTAGTAGATATAATAGAACTATACGAAAATCGATATAGACTTATCATTTTAGGAGTATATGGCGCGCGATCATAAAAAATGTTTTTATAAGATTGGATGCAATTTATATTATGAATCACTGTGGGGAATACTATCAGAGAAAATCACTGTAAATAATCTCGTATGTATCATCAAACAGAAGAGATTATCTTTTTATGGTTATATCGATTTGAAAATTTTGGAAAATTTGATTCGTCTTCCCTATTTTTTATTCTCACACAAAAGCAACCTTTTTTTCGCTGAGAAAAACTCAACCCTTATCAAGATTCTCTCGATTTTATTTCATACATATATCGATCATCCGTATACGCATGTTAGTTGTATTGCATCTATTTTACTTTGATTTTGAAATATTGTAAGAATTTGCAAACCGTCCCCTACTCATATCCCCATCGCCACCACCCCCTATATCTGACATTTTGCTTTGCACATTTTCGTATCTATCGTACATTTTATCTATAGGAGACTGCATTCCGTCAAATTTCCTCTGATATATACGTGCCACCACCAATGACAGAATACGTCAGATATTCATAACTGAATAAATTAAACCGAGATCGATTTCAAATAGATCTGTTAAATTTCAACAGTAAGGGATGAATCGCTATCGGGATATATGTATATATTGAGAATGAGGGGTGGAGGGTCACAAAATATGGTGGTAATAACGGCGTGAATTTGTTGCAGTCAGTAAAAGAGAATTTCGAATACATATTTTTTGGTCTGATTTTAAAAGGGAGCTTTTCTATTTCCATATATTGTGAAATCCTACTAGTCTTGTCGAAAAATCTTATGATCTGAGAGTTTATGCTTGCGTCTGATTTATTTGAGCATGTTTATAGCTTGAGAATGCTCCACAGTTTTTGTATCTGTGTATAACTTAGAATGAGAAGCAGTAAACTCGTCTACAGATAAATCAACTATAGTAACTATAATAATACATATAATCGTAAACTTCAACGTATAAATATATTAAATATACATAAATTCTTTTAACTAAAAAGGAATATTGCTGGAAATGTTTTATACATAGACGTATAATTGTTTTGATGCGATACCAGTAGAAATCTGGAAACATCATTTCAAAGTTTCTTAAAGTTTCTGAACTATTTGTTGTGCGTCATGCTATTATGGAAATTCGTCTGAAATACTGGCAGAAAAATGGAGCAAATGGGCTGAAAAACGTCGTAAAAATTCGCTTCCACCTTTTAAATTTACGTATGTGATGCTACTAACTGCCTCATATTGCGATAAATTTTTATTCTTTATTAAAGTCGAGATTCTCTTCTACTACAGATTTAAATAACGTCTATACTATAAAGTGATAGAAAGTGGAATCATTAAACTATCTTTTTAATGTTAATTTGTTTAGAATTGTTGTTGGCTCCGCAGTTGAATAAAACCACTATCACGTTTATGTTTATTGCCGGAACGTCGCCATATCATACACAAGAACAGAATAAAAAGGACTCATCCATATTTAGGTTTAATTTCACATTCAGTTTTGTTTATTATAGTTGGCACTACAATTCGCTTTTTGTCCCTAGGCCTGCCATAAACTGAAATAAAACCGTTCTCCTTTCCCCTTAATGTTAAAACGACGACCATTTCGAAACGATCATGTTACAGAATCGGACCCAGTGCTATCTCTTGTTCTCGGTGTTGGATAGAATTTCCCCACATCATTTTTGCAATTGCATCTATTATTTAGAATGACATGAGTCTATTAAGTGCATCGGTATTCATTGCACGCATCGTTTTCATATTTAACGGGGAAAGTGCAAGTAATTCGTTGCATTATAAATACCGTCGCCATCAGGTAACTTATAGTCCATTGGGATTTTATGTTGACGCGAACGGATCGTGTGCACCAGCCGAAAAAATCCACATTTATTTATGGCGACTGTTCGGAATTTTATTGCCGAGTGGACGAATTGGACTGCACTAAATGGACATTTAAAATTTTTTAGGGATAAATAATCATTAGCTGCATTCGATTGTTGAACTAAATTGGAATTCCTGGTGATAATGTTATCATAGTATACTATGAAAGCTCTATTTTAGCGTTTGTAGATTCAAGCTTGTATATGATAGGATTAGATGTTAGTGCAACTTAGGCAAATGTAAGCACCCAAATGTCCATTCGAAATGTAACTGAAAGTTTCGTGGTACATGAATTGAATGGTGACGATAGCTGGCTTACAGTGAATTTATCCGAAAATCAATTATTCAAGTTGATTTACTTAATCAAGACTTTATCCTCTACTGTCGCTTCCTTGAACTGCTTGACAAATTATTCGCTCCGCTTAACAATAATTGCTACCGGTGAAGGAGTTCAAAACAGGAGTTAATCTAGACCAGTCGGAACTAATTATGCTAAATGGTTAAGATGAGCGTTGAGTCTCAATTTGTGCCAAAGTTTATGCGCGTAACGATTAAGACGATAGTTTGATAATGTGATTGTGGTCGATATTACTCTATGCCAGTTTCACCTAATTTCACCACGACGACGACGACGACGACGAACGGAACGCATTCATAGAGATACTACTAACATTCAACGGGTATAACGTTGCGCAAATGGCACGCAAACGTCCCTCATTATTGTGAACACAATTTTAGAGCATCCTGGGGCCATCGATTTAATTGAAGCTTGCGCGGTGTACTTACGTACCCCTAAACTTCCAGCCAACTAATGTTTGTCGTTAATTTTACAATGGTTGTTAGAAAGAGGGAAAAATTTCATGAAAGTAACAAAGAAGTTTGTTGATATTAATTTGATAGAAGTGTGACTTTATTATGAATTAAAATTTAGCCAGTCAACTGTATAGGTCTTGATTTAGAGATTCAGACTTTTTCTCCTTGAAAATATCGTCTGCGACAAATTGTTAACGAAAAGAGAAGTGACTAGAATTGTTAAAGAGTCGCTTAAACCCCGAAAGCCATTTGTTAGAGTTGATACTTGCCTGATTTAAAACTTTTCTTTTTTTTTATAAAAATAAATACAAAAATTCAAATAAATTCCATTATAAATATGATTTGGGAAACTTTTTAATAAGACAATTTCAAATCAGATTATTACAATAATATGACGCATTTTGGCAAACTGAATAACTTGTTATAACTTCTACAAATAGATTTAAGCCAACAAGAATATAACTTGATTTGAATTAATTTTCTGTATTAAATCTTGCAAACTCCATTGTTGCTTTATTAATGTAATTCTTTGTCCTGAATTGTATTTATGAGCGAAATTTTCCTGATCATTACCGAAATTTATTAAAACACATCACACACCACGTATGTATTATAATATGTGAAACTTAGTGCGCTAGTAAAACGTTTCAATTTTTCTTTACAAAACAAAATAGAGGAAAAAAAAGACAATAGGCATGCTAAGTGAATTTTCCACTCAACATTTGTATTCCCACGTCAGAAAAGTTTTAGTGGTTTTCCAGGAGAAACAAATGAATTTTTACCCATTTGTAGTCAGACCAAAGAATGTATCTCTGACGAGATGGAATGTTTCACTTTCCTACCCCTACAGGCCGACGAAAAAAAATAGAGGGAGGTTTATTATCGTTCACCCACTACTATACACTCACTGTTTC
>JAZBHA010000137.1:31314-57048 GCA_037464855.1 Iselma pallidipennis | reverse complement strand
TGATGCAACAGAAAGAGGAATTCATAAATTTTTGGTGGACTATTCTTGAAAAAATACATGATAAAGAGGGTCTCTGAATTGAGCCATATTGAAGGTTGTGTCACTAATGTAACATGGTGTTTGAATAAGCTAGCGTGGGTATATTAAATCAAGCGGTGAATTGAAGAAGCACATTTCAATTTGTAACCTAAGTCAATACATAAATTTGCTGAAAGCCACTTAGACTTCACGGAAAAATCGAAAAAAGAAAGAAAAACATTTCCATTAGTTAAGAAATGCGGTATGCACTACTTTAATGGTTGATGTTGCCTGAAAAAGAACGATGTAAAAAGGAAAATGCAACTGAAAATAAATGAATTTCAATTAACTAATTTACCTTTTATCAGCATTGAATAATACGAGCTCGAATGCCAATCTGGAGAGAATATTAAATACTTTGTATTTCAGTTTGTCAACTAAAACCAATACTTTAGCGAATACTGACATTTCAATTTGAATTATATATTCGGGAAAACACGAAAACTTCTAATTTCCTGTCAAAACTTAATATCAAAGCTAATTTATGTAAGATCGTAAATGAACCAAAAGGAAAAAATTTTAAGGAAATTTTGATTTTCTATAAATTGCTAACAATGAGTCACATTGTAATAATAGATGGTGTTCAGTGATGAGTAAAATTGAATCCTCCGCTTGAATGCATCTTTAATCTAATTAATTGGGTATATTAAAATTATAGATTTGATTCCCTGAATTCATTCATATTTCATTTTCCAATAACTTACTGCACAGATATGGAACATTCTTTCTTTTCATCCAATCGAGTGACGCTAGTAGTAAAACGCCCCCCTTGGCACAAATGGTCTGAAATGATCAAATCTTTCAGTTTATATATGGCGTTTGATTATTATGACCAAAAGTTTCTTTCAGTTTCAGTTTTTATTCATTCGTCTTTCTATATATCCGAATGACAAGTTCCATTAGGAAATTAACGGACTTCCAATAATATTTACCATCAAGTGTGACCCCAGATGGAAACAAATAAACAAAAAAAAGATCTATTATATTTCTAAGTGAATACTGAAGGATCTCTTCCTTGTGTCCTTCCTATTCTCGTATTTATTCAAATTCATTCTCAAATCGGCAAACAATAAAAATTTATAGTTCTGGCCGTTCCATAATAATAAATATATCATTTGTTCCATAGCATTTGCGTCGTTTTTGCGGCACATTTGTTATGCCTTCGATTTTATTCTACTTTCTGGCATCTCTGAATTTATTTCGAGTCCGCCCTCCTGCTATATTTCTTTATCGAAAAACCTGGGAAAAAAGCGACAGAGCGAACGAAGAGAGCAGTTCAACACAGCAACAACATCAACAACACCAACAACAACAACAACGATCGGTACGATAATGCTCAATAAAACACTAACGGCAGAGAGGAGTGAACGACGAAGAAAAAGAGAGAATACCAACGGATAAAAGGATTGCACAAACAAATTGGCTAATTCTTGGATTTGCTTCCAAATTAATGTCGTTCCATTGCAATCTTTGCGCGCCAAGCAAGATCGGATTACGGATTGCTATACATAAAACGATCGACTGGACATTTTCTCGTACGCCTTAATCGTTTTTCCAGTCTATAAACAAAATAGATTGTCGTGCTTCAAAGGCACTGGAACGCTCAATATGCCTCCCTGGAAGAGAGCAGTCAGGTCACCAGTAATGTCCAATATTTAAACCAAAACTCTTTTTTTTTCTCTTAGTAAACATATTTGGGTAGTCAATTTGATTCGTATGTAGAGCATATTCACAGAGCTGTTAGCTCGAAATTCTATTATCTTGAAAAAACCCCAAGCCGAACAATTCTCTCAGGAGATTAAGCAGTAATAAATAATGCAGATGGGGCGATTGAGTAATAAAAATATTATATATATGCATAATGTATGCCTTCACGGCGAATCCGGACGGGCGCGAAAATTCCATAGCAGACAAGGAAATGAAATTATATTTCTTCATAAAACGTCCCTTGACGATATTTGTCTGTAAGGAAAAGTTTAAGATTTTTTTTTTTTGCTTCTCTCTGCCTTCTATTCGCTCGCTCTTCCGGTTTTTATTATGTTTTTATTCATGAATGTTGTTGTCTGTCTCTATATTGTCTATACGGTATATTCAACAACAATATCAACAAAAAATAAAAATAAACAATGTTAGTGGTTGCAAGAAAAGGCTGTACACAAATGGAAGATGGGCAACTTTGTTGTCTATACGTAATACGTCTAGGTGGTATGCGAGACGTTTATTGTTTGATGGATATTAATGTTATAAGCTTCCTCTGAGATTCTTGATTAAATTAAAGTGAAGTTGAATGGCACCAGTTCACTGGCAGACGTGCGAAAAAGTATCTTTAATTGACCACAGCCAAGTAAATGTGTAGACGGTTTAGGTCGATTCATTTATCCTTAAAGGACAAAATAGTCCACCAAACCGGTTCAAAATTGATGTTTAAAATTAGCGTTTAGCAGCAAAATAAAATCAATACTGATCAGATAAGTATAAATTTTATTGAAAAAAAATGACTACACAATCTGTGTTTTATTGTATTCAATATTCCTGTTCAAATTGGCTATATATCTGTATCTAGTGCGGTATTTGTTGGTGGTTGCCTCCGCCGTCGGTATTTACCATAGCCACTGATGCCGTAGCCGCCACCGCCGTCGCCACCACGTCGCTTCCTTGCCATCTTAATTAGAACTAATGGTAACCTCGCTGTGACCAAATCGCATACATCACACTACCGGACATCCCTAACTGAACTAAAACATTTTAATTTATCCCACTGAGACACTATATGTCACTTATTTATACAAAACGAAATAAAACTGAAAATCACAAAAATTCCAATTGAATCTCAAAAGACCTATAACTCGGTGCTTATATTTTCAATTTTTTATTTTAATTTTACCGTTGTGTTATTAAGAAAGTTTCACACACTATAAAATTGTTGATTTTGTTGTGCTCTGGTTAGTTTCCGATATACTGGAATTGAAACTTTCTCCTAAGGGACTAAATATTTTCCTTATCCCACTGGACACTCTGTTCTATTGCTTTTCCAATACTCTAGTAGGATACTGGTCGATTACGCTGTAAATACTCTAACAAAATTGCGGTATCTACCATTTTATTTTCCGTCGACGAAGAAGAGAACGTTGTTAACTATTGATATTTATTGAGGCCGTTTCTATGCTTGTCTTCCGTTATTATTAATTCAAAGACCAAAACGTGGATCGTTTTGATGACAAAGACTAGATCCCTCTTGAGACGTTTTAAAAGACACACCAATAAGTATAGAAAATTATTGGATATTAGGGACTTTATTTTGAAAAAAAAAGTCTACAATTTGTTCGTTTCTATTTTTGTTATTTTGTTTTCAATCGATTGATAGAAAATACACGTGGCTAACTGGAGATGAAGCATACGGGCAGAAGGATTGTTGACAAAGGACTTCAACGACTCTCAGTACAATAGATAGATAGGGGCGATCCCTTCATCCATCAATTCGAGTATTGACCAATCGCAAACAGGAACCGTCGACGATATATCGAAGTCTTATCTTCTGACACAGTCAGATACACATACCGAATAACATATATACCACTCAGATATTCATATCTTCACTCTCTAGTTGACACGTTAAGGCGTTACGACACCACAACTGTGTTGTTCTAAAGGAGGATGTTCAACTATAGTATACAATGATTTTCCAACGGGATTTATCGATAATAGTACTTAACAAATAAGCTTTGCATGAATAAAGCTGCAGTTACTGAACATACAAGGATACTGTAATATTTTTAGTAAAGTTCATCTCTTTCCCTATCCTGCAGGCAACTCTCCTACTATATTATGACTGTATTTGTACATTCTTGTTGACTTCAACGATATGAAATCATCGACGCAGACTGTATACAATATTGCTCTTCAGTCGTTCAAATTATGAAAGTTTCACGAACGTATTTCAAAAGGCACAATAAATAAGTTCAATGGGAAAAGTTGGAAAACAAAACATTCTACAATCATATCGGATACGAGATGTTGCTATTATTTTAGTTTTTATTTTAAAAAAGCAATAACTATTCTTTAAAATCAGCAAGCTAAAAGTGGTTACCATCACAGAATCCTGCAGATCAAGATGTATTAAAATTAAAATTTTATAAGAAAAGCACATCTATTAGGATTGTGTTGTTAGTGGAGGGTAGTTATGGTTTTGGACAGTAAGCCGGAATTGAGCCTATAATTAGTTATCCTGGATCCTGGTCACAATAGTCGGTGAATGACCGTCCTGTTTAATTCTCTCAACAACCCTAACAACTTGCCCAGTTGATGCAGTAATGTCGGATATGCCTACAACTATATATGTAGCTATATGTATGTATGTATGCGTGAAAGGGGCTCACTTTCCAGGACTGGATTCATTGACGTGTAACATTTAAATCAGGAGTACAGGAAACATTATTATAGCCGCCGTCCTAGTCCACAGTCCAGTTCAAACGAGTGGAAGTCGTCCCGCGGGGGCCCTTCAACCAAATAACATGTACAGGAAAATGTCACACCACTGACATGTGCACATTTAACACTCCATATCTCTGCTAGCTACTCGTATATTATCTTAATTACCCGAAACTGCCGCTATGTGGAAATTGCCAATTCGGGAGCGAGTTGTAACGCTCGACGTGAATTGTTTAAAAAGGGATATTTCAGTATACACTTTTCCAGTGTAATAATAAAAGCCACAAGATAACAGCAACATTTCAACGGCACAACAATCTCAAAAATGTCTCATATGTCGGCAAAATTGTCATTGCATTTCTTTACAAAAATTGAATTCCTTTTCGTGCTAGTATGGATGCACCAGATAGTAAAAGCCATCTCTCGCAGGAATTATAAATAGATGGTAGATTCTTTATGGAAAACAACCATCTACAGTCTTTAATATCACTGAAATTACCTAGTATTAACTAAAAATAAATCAAGAACTAAAGACAGTAATTTATCATTCTTGAATTAATCCCTATTTTCAGCCGATAATTTCTCCAAATCTCTTCTATTTACGTGACTGACATTTTGTCTTAATTCAAGAAACATGTGTCCTATCAATAGCAATACTTACCAGCAACGATCCTCTTACATTCATCCCATTTTCATGTCGTGTTTATTATAAGCAAATCTGTCATATTTTGCATAAGTGCGTGAAATGAAAGCACAGGTCTTAGAATGAATCATTTTCTTTGTCTTCTACTTTTTCTCAAGAGATTACACTGGAAAAAGTTTTATTCGACAATGACGACAACGCAGAAAATATAACCGAAAGAAAAAAATAGAATGACAGTACGTGTTCCACCCCATCATGGACGTGACGCATTGACACAAATTACAACACGTGCCTGCAGAAAATATCAATGAATGGTTGGTAAACAGAGCTCGAGAGTTCCTCTATTTTTTGTATTGTATTGTAATTACAAATGTCAAAGAAGAAAATGTTTACCTTTGACATTTATTTAAACAAAAAAGTCTGAAATCAGACGAATTTCTATTATTGGCTCTTGTTCCTGATGTTAATATAAAAAAAAATTCTTTTCTTTCTCTTCTACATCGATTATGTTATAGTATGCTTTATTCTATTCCTGTTATACTGTTTGTATTGCTTTTCTCTATTCTTATATTCCCACATTGGCTGTTTCTGACGTTTGTCAGAGCAGTCAGACCGGATTATCACTCCTGTCATGGATTTAGACAAGTGGAAGAACCTATATACACGGACTCGAACAATAATAGTTTTAATTTAATAGGAAATTCAATTTCAGAAATTCAATCTGATGTAATGGAAAATTTTTGATAAATTATAGTAATAACGGATTACATGTAAAAAAAGGAAATTAAATTTATTACAACCATGAAGAAAATCGACAAGTTTACTACAAACAATTCAGCTTAAATTGAATACTGGCCACAATATAATAATCTTGTTAGCAGATGGAAGAATGAACGATAAAACATAATAGGATTAATTAAGGGATGAAACTGAAGATCCAATATTAAAGATACCTTATCATAAGCCATCGAAAGTACGGTATTTTACATAGTTACGGACAAATTGGAGTATACTTGAATTAAAACTTTAAGTCTACTTTAACCATCCATTTTCTTACGTCAAAGCATCTAAGTACCTATTTAAAACCAGTAATTAGTGAAAATCAATTATTTATTAAGTATCTTGTAAACCATACAATTCACTAGTTGTACAAAGTTGTTTCTACGTGACTTAATTTATATTACTTAGTAAATGATTTTATGGAAGAGGGTTTTTTAAGAGATGATCGTTATGTGCTCTTATTTTCCTAAAAAATCCATTATGTGTTCATCGTAATAACTGCAATATTGCTCTGTATAGTTTGTGTTAAAGGTCGAAAAGACGCATTTGCCACTCACGGAACCGGAAACTCCTCCATACCCCGCAATATCCGACCCGCCATTGCCCATTAGTAACGTCAAACGATAGCGAATTAATTTAAGCCTGTCGTTATAATTCACTTGGAAGGGGGGGGCCGGCGCCCTTTTTTCAGGCATCATTACAACAAGCTGCCGTTTTGTATTCAGTACTTATCGTAAAATTGACAATAAATAAATTGTCAAGAAGACTGATTCAAATTAAACTAAATGGTTGAATAATCCGGTTTGTTTTATTCAATGAGTGAGTTGTCAAAAATTGTATTAAACAGACATTAAAAATGATGGAGTTTTTCTAGTGGAAATTTTGCCTAAAATCAAATTTTGTCTATGTCAGTATGATTTCAAACGCACGAACAACAATGTACAGCTTTTCCTTTTTACCCTGAAAATTGGGATAAACTCCCGCCAGTTTTTGTTATATTCGCACAATCTATCCCACCCTTCGTACCATTTTAAGAGAAGGAATCGTGTCGGAAAACCAAACAGAATGCAATCCTGCTATTGTGTATATGAAATCAAAATCCATTATGGGGAGAGCTTAACTGAAAAGGACGGGTAGTGGCAGTAGTAGTAACACTGGTGTGTCTGTTCAAGAATTTCGTGTTAAGCTGGTACTCAAATACAGGGCAGTATTGTTGCAGGAACATGTTAGTGAATACCGATACTGGATAATCCGCTACTTTTCGAGGGTGGTGCACTCGCCACTTGCATCTCCGGAGTTATATAGTAAATCATCTCAGATTGTTCGCTTGTCACTTGACGAGTTTTCCAGATTCGCACCCTCGACAATAGCTCGCCCACCAGCGATTAATCTTAACGATTCCAAGATAGGAAAACATTCTCACCGACACTACCCCTTACAGTGATGACTAAGGTTTTCGATTTATTTTTTCTTTTGTGCAAATAACTTTAACTCATCCCGATCGTAATCCATAGGATTCTCTAAAATAATTCAATAATACTTCACAACAGATGCAAATCTTTTAGGTGTTATGCTATATTTTGAAAGATGCTGATGATGATGTCAGTCAGTCTTACAATAACAGTAGGTATTCATTTCTCTTTATCCATCTGGTATTTGGTTTGGAATAGACCAGGAATGAACAAGAGACGACAACCAGACTACATGCTAAGGCGTTTTATTAGAATTTATAGTAAATGGAACAAGACAGTATGTAGTTCAAGAGTGAAGGGGGATCAAGAGAGTCTTTGTAGCGTAAAACCATACTAAGAGGAATGAAGACGTTTTCTTGTATCAAAAAGGGGGACATCCCGTAGATTTTAGAGACAACCGTACTGGAGCACTTTAATTTATGATATTACGCCAAGAATTAGAGTGCATCCAACCTTGCAAATGTATTATTGCCATTTTCGGCGACGAAACAAATTGTTTGTGTTAAATTGTGTGATTTTCAGTTTATTTAATTCAGCAACTGTAAAATTAAAATTATGTTACAGAAAGAATTAATCAATTACCGCACCTACAAAAGGCAAAACTGGACCTTCGCGAAATTTTGTTAACTAATAGGGAATATTTTTGCTACCCACGGATTTCTGTTTTCTTTTCCTTTACAGATATTCTTTCAGCTTTTTTTATGTTGGCATGTGGCATTTGAAACATTAAATAATCTTTGAATTACGAAAAACGATACAATTTTCCAGTGTAAGTATAGCATTTTAAGAACAAGAAAATAACAAAGTATACACGTGTTGGAGAATCGTGCTATCCTAAAATAAATTTAGAAATGATATCTCATGACTTCTCCTATACCTACGCATATTTCAAAGGGTAGAAATACCGGACAATAAAGCATATTTGCACTTTAGATTTTCCTAACAGTGCTCAAATACACCCCAATATGACATTAAGAGTAAAGCACGACGCCAAATTGCCTGTTAACAATCTTTTCTATTTTATTGTCACCACAGTGAGTACTGAATAGTAATATCGATTTTTCACGTGTTTTGTACGACGCAAGATATTTCCAGTGTAGCCACCTACCTGTAATAAGTTGTCCGTTTTTCGAATGTAGGAAAAAATATGAAACCTGCCAGTTCGACTGATGATGGCCGTCTTGTCGAGTTTTTTCCATTATTTGCTAAGCCAGTAAACCGATACAATAGAGAGAGAATATCGTTATTGACTCACGTATTTCTTATTTGATCAAGCGAGCGTGATTCCCAAATGCGCCGGAAGGGTTGCTGAGACGCAAGGGATCGTTACATAGCCATAGTACTATTGGTCTCAGATGAGAAACAGCAAACACTGGACATATAGAGTTAATATTATAGCATTTGTCGAGCAAACAGTCTATTTGGTCTTTGATTAAATTGGGTCTGATTATTGCACGATCACGAAATCAGAAGGCTTTGTATGGTGACAGCTACGACAATGACGTGATAATAGTCATCAAATCGGTGGCGATTTGATTCATTGGATGTCGTTTCTGTTTTTTTCTCTCTTGTCGGATTCTTCCCCTATGGATGTATTTTTCATCTCTGGTTTAGGTAATTTCCAAGAATGATAGTAGTGGTGGTGGTGGTGGTGGTTTGGTTGGTGGTGCGTAATGCGATGAAATTGCTAGTAACACTTTTACTATGGCTGTTCGTGAAAATGATGGTCTCGTCGAACGAGAAATTACCGAAAAAAGTCATGAAATAAAGCTCCCGGGAGATATAAAGTTGTGTTTCCGGTATGGAGCTCGTGGTGTAGAGGTCTTCAACCTTTTAGAATCTATTCAATTTCTTACTGAATCAATAGGCTGGCTGCATCACAGAAATTGTAGCTTTTCTGGGAGTTATTAAGCAAATTGAAAGTAATTAAACCTTACATTCTACGTAATCAATCCCAATTTCATGCTTATGTATTGATGATTCGCGTATCAAAGCGTTCGTTATATGTATTTTGAGTTAACTTAAATCATCGTATTGCAGACAAACATTGGAATAATTTTATGGTAAATTAGGCTCTACCAGAATTCTAGACATTGAGTCGTTGAGTTAAACAAATTTAGTCAATATAAGCCAATACAGGGACAACTTGTTGAGTAGAAGATATAATATGCAAACACAATTTGACTCCGGTAACTTGAAGGTTCTATCACCGAGTACTGTCTTTGTGTACCTCTACCAAGTCCGGATATCAAAGTAAATTTGCAAATATGAAATTATCGGTCCCTATTTCCTTGTGACACGAATACAAGACTTAAGATGTGAAAACGACCAATGCCGAAAAGAAAAATGAGAAATTCAGTTGTTTCGCCTACCTTATCGGCCACTAGGGGGGTCGAAACGTACCAAGGCAACATAATAATCTCACCCTTCCTATTATTAATGTGGGTTAATTAAAATACCAAGCACCCACCTGGGATTCCAGCATCCGCAGTTACAGTTTTCGTTGTGGTTATGCTTTGTTTCTAATTTTTGGCACTTAATTTTTACCGCTAATGAGGTAGAGGTAGAGATTATTATTATTTATACGGTTCACTTCCTTAGAATGCCTAATTGTTATTTTAACCGAGAACTGTATTGTTCATTCACCTTTATAGCTGTTTTATGCTGATTTTTTTAATTAAAAGTGTTATAATTGCGTAATTAATAACGGAAGCCGTGACTTTATCGCACATAAATATACTAGAAAGGAGAAGATTCTGTTTAAACTTGCAGTGTTAATAGTCTTGGCGAGACTTCTTAAAAAGGATTTAAACCAACTGATATGCATCTCTTGGCGAACAGGCAATACCGTAAATAAAACCAATTGCACCAAAACCATTCTTCCAGCTGTAAGCCCAAATTTTTATGACATACTTATGATATTTTCTAAAACGAAGTACATAAACACGACAATTTATTGCTCTACTCTACCGACTGAGTACACGAAAGTCGCGAAATACAAATTAAACGTCTAGATACACCACTGAATCAATTAGTACAATTTTCTTGGCTCTTAGCTATTATAAAGAAGCCTGTAAGATAGAAAATTGGATTCATTAAAGACGAACAAACAAAACAAAAATATTATTGTACGCCATTATTAAGGAAATGTTATGAGAAATTACAATCGTTCCAAACATAATATTTTCAGCTGGTTCAGGAGTTTATTTTGTCGGGCTGTAGTGTTTGGCTCTTTGCTGAAATTATAGATATTTCGTTCGGGAAATCTTTTATAATTGAGTAGGGCGTCTGTGAAAGTAGACGGCTTTGTCGCTCGATAAATATTTGGTTTTGTGTTGAAAATCGCCTGCTGCCGCACAAATAATACACCAATTACTACTGGAAAATCGTTTTCTTGTGCGTAATATAATTATCTGGAAATAGGATTTATAAATTGGATTTTTTCCATGAACACTTGCCAAACTGAGTAACACCAAAAAATAACAATTAAAGTATAATATATAATTAAAGTATAAATATATGAAGTACAATATTGTTGAAATGGCAGTTGTTTACAGATTGAACTCTCAAGAATCGACAATTAAATAGAACAGTATAAACAATCTGGTATCAGAGGAGATAAGGGAAGTTTCTAAGTTAAGAGCATTTTGAAATTCGACGGTCATCCGGTTGTTCAGAATTCGTGTAAGGATGTTGGGATGTCCAACTCAGAAGTTTCTGTCGATTTTAAGATGTAGAGAGGGGAAATTAACGAAACGGATCCACAAAGGCTTGAGTTTAGTAGAAAATTACGAGATGCGCTTTGTCGTATTATAGCCGACGTACATTTATAGCAACTTCCTCACTACAGAGCATTTCAAGCAAATTTCCTTCTTAAAGAGCATATTTAAGCAAGGCTAATCGCAGGAGAAATTGATTACAGTATCTTCTATAGACACCAGATATTCACATTTTTACATTTTACACGAAGTGCAAAGGGTAAAAAAATAACCACCACGTAACTGTAATCTGGGTGTCATTATTTCAACGATCAAGCTTGTGTTTTATTCAGTTGAGAAATAACGAAAGTCTTTCTGTCGAATATTTTTGCAAAACAAAGTGTTCGTATTAGAACGTAGATTAGCTGTAGTTTCATAGCGCCAAATGATAATTAGAATTTGATTTATTGTTGGTAATTGTATAGGGCAGGTTTGCAACAACGCCGCCAACAAAGCGGAAAACCAAATAAAAATGTCAAGAAACCAAATAACTGGTTTCGAGGATCTAGTAAAGTTTTTTTTAGAATTTCAAATCAATCACGACAGTTTGCTCGTTCATTTTTCTTCTCTTATTATTTGCTTGGTGACAATGTCGCCGGATTCTACTTTTTTTTCCTCTCCTGTCGTAAGGCTATTCCTGCATGTGATAGATTGACATTCATTCCAATGTCGACTTACTATATTTCATGAAATTCACAATTTTCCCCCAAGTAAATGAAACGGATAATTCAACAAACGAGAATATTTTTCTATGCTCGATTCTTTTGCCTTTCGATATCCATCAATGTGACTTTTAATTCCATCGACAAACTGAAATTAATGTTGAAAATTTCAAGCTACCAATTCCATCATCATTTCTATATGAAAATTCTTGTGGGATTCAAATTGTATTATTCGAATTCCACAAAGCACAGTGTTATCTTGTTCAAATATCAATTTGTAATATTTCTCGCAGGAGTTGGTTTTTTTTTTGTTCAAGTTCGTGTTCACTTAACAAAAACATAATTTGTGTCGCTAACAGAAGAACAGCGCAACGACAGCAAGACTAAATACAGAAATAAGAAAAAGGGGGTGGCCCCTGCTCTCTCTCCAAAAGCGTCTCGGCTTTATTGCATCAGCGTCACTTTTCCCTTATCTCTCTACCCTTTCGCACTCAGCCGGCTGTTCCGCCACCACCCAAACATTTAATATCGCCGCTTCCGCCAACACTCTCTTTACGTCCCTCGTAAAGTCTCCAGAATCGTACAGAAGATGCGATACCGTCTTTCCAAGGAGATTGCAAAATGTATTTTTTCTATGATTACGATCGTCTTCTACTATCGAACTGTCTAGTTGTTGTTAAGGTGTTATAAAGAAGTCAAAACGGCTCCGAGGTGAATAAGCTTTAGAGGCCAAGTATAAGCTACTTAGCTGGATGGAATCCTTTGACATTTATTGATCCTACTCCGAAAGAGGCTCCATCAGCTAATTGTATCTATCTGTAAATATTGGATGAATTTTTGTTGCTTAACTTTTAGAGAATTCCAACAGAATTGCAACAAATTCTAAATACTCAAGGATTTAGTAATAATTCTTGTCTGTTAGCATCAAGTATAATATAATGTATTTCAAACTTCAGACGAAGGGATATGTTTTTTGTTTGTAATAAACATAAATTAATTTTGGATACATCCCTCCTCAGCCCTGCAGGACTGTTTTATAATGATATAGGGCTTTCTCTCAGTAAGACAGTTGCATCTTGTGCGTGTCCTGGGTCTTTATGTTCCAGTATCCTAGGGGTGGAAAGATGATGATGGTTGGATAAACTTCTCCATTAAAGATATCGCTGTTAGCGAGAAATAATGAGAAGCCAAAACAGATTCTTACTCTTATCTGTTATAAACACTGCTAGAAATGGTCGTGTTCAACTAGAAATTCATTCTCGACATCTATTTTTTTTGTTTTTTTTTCTTTTTTATATGGAAAGTCCGGAAAATTTTCCGGATGCAAGGTAAATGTTTATTAACAGAGAAAAATATATCATATTACTTGAGCATTAGTGTAGAATATCAGTTACTGCATTATAGTCGCAGTGCGGAAAATGGTAAACATTAAAACCGACACATATGTGTGTGTATGTTGTTTGGTTGGTGTGAGTGCTCCATCTACTTTACTGATAGATATTGTTTTAATGGTTGTTGATAAAGGAAATTCAATTCAGAAATTCGATAGGCTTGAAACTATCAAAACGAAAGGGAAACAGAGAGTAAGTCTTTGGATAAACTTGTAGTATTTTCTGTAAAGCTATCGTTGTGTATAATACGTATAGATCTCTCTCTACCGGTCTATATTTGTTCAATTTGTTGGACACAGATGATTTGTCCGTATGTGATGATGGTGACTGAAATAATATTGTTTCAGACAGACTCTTGTCGAATGGTCGTTTCATTTCGATTGCAATAGAACCGTTCATGGACGATATCATACAATGAATTTACACTGGGGATCTTGTGTCTACTCTCGTTCAACAAACTGATGAATTATTTCAGCAAACTCAATGCTGCACTCATATAAAAGTTGTGTGTATGGTTCGTAAATTGAAAATCCAGAATACTTTTTTACAAGATGTGCAACATTAAACAATTATTATTGCACAAACTTCACTCAACTATGTTGTAAAATATTTAATTTGTTTTGTGGCTGGAATATCTCCAACAACTTTGATGCCAAAATTTCTTCAAGTTATATCAAGAAATTTCATTTTCGTAATTTGATTTAGCAGAAGTTAGGTAGTGATTTTTTGACGTTGTTTGCCCTTCTATTAAATTATTGATAAGAAAATCAATGATCGGTTTTCAAGCTATAATAAGTAATTCAATAAATAATCTACAAACTATTCAAAAACTTTTTAACTACAAACTTTTCGACGACATAACAACAATACGGTTTTGGAACGTTTGAGAAATGTCCTCTCAACTCAATTTCATGGTGGTTGACCACTGACAGTTCGGTTGTAGATCTTGGTTTGTATATCCTGAAAATACTCACTAGTTCCTTCCAGTAGAATCACAAACTTTATTGAATAAGTAAGATTTGTAAAAATTCAATGTGGTAACAGCTTCAATGCGTTGCTAGCGTGGAGAAAAACACATATAAATAAGTTATAGAGACTCTCCAATTAAAAATACGCAGGTTTGAAGTGGCATTCAACAGTATTTCCGTAACGATGCAATAGGGATGAATTGTCCAAGTCTCATAGATTCAAGGGATGATTTATACAATATGTATGTATGTATGTATGTAGAGAATAATTACAGACATACACAGAGTAAGTTCCAATCTCGTTAATTGGAAAAGGGGAAAAGTTGACGTTTGCTGTTGTATTTAGCCGTCGGTATCGTTTCAAAACAGTCCACTAAGAGTGGTTGACCGCGCTATGCCTTTGATGATAGGAAGCGTAATTTTATATGTTTTGAAATAAATTAATTGCCGCGAAAAAGCAAACCGCTACATTATCCTCGAGCTTAATTCAGCACCAGGCGTGTGCCAATGACCGTCTGAAAATATTTACAGAGGTATATAATATTAATTTAATATATTTCAAACTCGCATAAAATCCCTATATAAACTGAAAATTATTCTATATTTTAAGGGAAACTTGAATAAAATATTAGATATTCGTATGTACGGTTTAATAAAATTAGTTTAATTTGGCTCTTTATTCACCGGAAACTTTATCAAACAAATATTACTTGTTTCTTATAGACAGAAAATTCGATAGTTGAGTTTACTTTTAGAATCCAAATATTGACTACCCCTTCGTAGTCGCTTTAATTAATAAACGGTTTTTCTATAATAACGGACAAGCTTCCTTAACTTCTACTGGTGTGTACAAACAATAATATGTAAGGTCTTCACAAAACTATAAGACACAAATTTAGTCTTCACATCAACTTTGTCGTTAACCTGTCCTCAGGGTGTGCCTTATATCTTTGTGACGACTATACCCCTAAACGTACCCCCAAAGAAGGGGCTACGCAAGTGATAAACAGTGAAATACGGTGGAACGGTAGTACCGATGCTCCGATCGGGGTACGTCTGACAACACACCTCACTGATCGCCAAGAAATTTATTACTCTAAATTAGAACAGAACAAAAAAGAAGGTGTAATTTTTGGAGGTGGATTTTGTGTTGATGTTTCTCTAAAAATGGCGGTAATCGGTCCAAAGTCTTATTATAAGTTTCATTGGTTTGCATTTTTGAAATTAAAGAAATATGTAAATCGCAAAAATCCGTGATCCTTTGTCGTGCAGCTGTTGCACGCCGGAACTTGATAATTTAATAAAAAGAAAAATTCGAAAATAATATCGCATTCTTTTCAGATTGCCATCCACCATCGCTGTCGCTGTCAACTGGATAAATTCTGAATTTTAAAACCGTCTTCTAAATTAAAAGCTAGTAAAATCATTGGAGCGAGAAGTTCCGTACTTTTTGCCCCATGTTCTTTTTGCCAGTTTTTTTTCCCTCTACTTCTTCCTTTCATTCATTCTATCTCTCCATCGATGACAGTTTAATATTCTCAAGAGGAACATCGCCTAGTTGCTGATTCCATAACTAATCAAGTTTGGGTCCAAGACAACTGCCAAGATTTTACACCCCTTCCTTCCGTCGGTGTAATGCCAAATTGCCAATCTAATAAAGAAGTGTTTTAACGATGTTCCCGACGACACTTCATTAAAAATATTCTTATAAAATCTGAATTCAGATTTGCTTGCAAGCATCGTAAAACAGTAGTAGGAAAAGGGAGAAGGACGACAGAGAATCGATTGAAATGAAAATTCAATTTTCTGAAAATCTTCTTAAAATCCCTCTGCTTTTACTATTTATTGTTAAAGTTGCAAAACTTCAGCAATTTCTGAATAATAGCACTATATCTCCAGTTAGAAACGTGTCAATAAGTTCTTCGATAATATAACCAATTTGGTGGATGTTTGCAATTTCTGGATGTAACATTCATTGGTATTGCTATTGATGAACTGAACTGATTATTTTGAGGATTCAGTTTTTAAAAGTAGACAGTTTATTACTTTTGTCAAGTAAATCCACGTCAAACTAGGGCCATTTTTTACCAACTTCTGGCATTTCCCCACCCATTGACATTTAAATTCATTATGAGGGTAATGAATCACGTGACTGGTATTTTCTCTGTTGTACAGGGTGTGCATGTGTATGTATATTTGGACACGAGACCGGCTTAACACGTAACACATTTCATGGAACAAATTTCCGCTTTCAAATGTCTATCTACAGCACATACATTCGAACAGAAAAAATACATTAGAAAATGAGCTTTCGGCGTGATAGATCGCGCAGTGATGTATCTACCCTAGTATTTCATTTTAATTTTGAAGCAAATCCAACCGGTTTTCAGTGTAACATAGAAATTCTTCAGGATATATTCTTTAATTTTGTCGGACTGATACGAATTTTAACCATCATCCAACCAGGCCAATGGTGAAATTATCTTTCTTGTCCCTGTAGGGATCGTTCGTAATAAAATTTCGTTTAATTTTAATCAAATTTGCCATTTCATTCAATAAAACAGTTAATGTCTACCAAGGAGGAGTTAATCTCCTATCCACGTCTTCGGAAATTTCTAGCTAACTCGATTTGGCTGTGTTGTTCGTGCTTTGCCAGTTATCTCTTTTTTGTTGTAATTCTTTTGCAAACAAAAAAAAAATACAATACAACTGACTTTGTGTCTGTATAGAAACATTTTGTTATTGTTGTTGTTATTTTTGTAGTTTGATACTTGAACATTATTGATGTCACTATGATGTATCTTTTCAATACAAACAAGATCATTTATTGCGACACGTCTACTCTCGGTATCTACATTATCGACAGTCAAACACATTAAGAAAGACGCTGCACTTGACTCTAACATTCATCAATCCCTGCCAGCAATACGGAAGACGACATGCAGCTCTTATCCTGGGCAATATGTGTTCGACAGGTTTTTTATTTATTTTTTCCTTTATATGTAAACCAAGGATAACAGTATATCTTTACATTTTATACATCATTTCATGGTAGCTTTGCCATATAACGGCAGGTAAGATTGATGTCTTATCTGTTCGATAAGCTGTCAATAATTTCATAAAAACATACAAAAAACTTGCAGTTCTTAAGCTTCCAATAATTGCAAATAGTTATTGGTTGCAAAAGAGGTTTGGCTGTGTCTCGTGTTTGAGCGTCTCATGCGAGCTACAAAAAAAAACAACTTTAAGATTTAATGGAATTAAAAACTTCAGGATCGATATAAGCTCATCGACATTGTCAAATCCTGAACCTAGAAAAAAAACCGGAACTGTACACACAAGGAAACGAGGACAGGCAAACAAGCTTTAATGACAGTTAGGCCTGGTATAGAGGCGTGGTCTATGGCCCTTTCGACTTTAATGCAGTAATCTTGGTAAAGAAAAAACTATCACCCGCCAACATCTTACATGCAATTTAAGCATCTCAATCCTCGATCAGTGTTGAATCCTGTGATGGATCGTGCAATCAAGGACGTGCTTATCCGAACTAGATCTACCATTTGCACAAGATCGCCCCGAGACGTATGTCTGTTATCTCAGCTTTCAGGGAAGACAGGCAGTAAGTGTTTTTTGCTGTGGGACAAATTCAGTTTCAGAGAAGACTAGTGGTAGTGTAATTCAAGGACTAGATTTTGATTAATCCGATTTTTCGATGATCGAGCGCGTCTGTGGTCTAGCACCTATAGGTAGCATATGTACAAAATTTGATGAAAAAATTGGAAGTACAGTAAATTTAGTTTTTCAGTCTTTTTATTTTACGACATCTACTACTTTTCCAGACCTTATCATCTAATCCATGTAATTTATTAAGACGTACAAACAAGTATTGATTTTATCCTTGCGAATGAGTAAGTTCATATAATATGTATAATGTTGGGGTAAAACTAGAGGTTGTTTATCCGTTATAGGTCTCTGTTTCCATTTCCTTAGAACGGACATATGCGAAAACCAGTACCTATATTTCGAGTCAATGTTTGTCTGATAAACAAAATGGTATTCAGTCCATTGATCAAATGTTTTTAGACTTTCCATCCATCTGTCTATTTATTGATTTCGTTCTGGAACAATTTTTATTTACTGAAACTACTGTTCTGTTATACAGGGTGTCATTGAAATCCCTTACAATATTCAAACTTCACTATCCATAGCAGCTGAAAAATAGTCCGAATTCACCCACAAATACATACACGCATCAACATACTCAATACTGTGGCACCTGAAGAATGAACGTCTGACTGTCGCCTAGACACAATTGTTTATCGACAAGCAAATTCCTCCATTATCTATCTTTCTGTGGTCTATAAGTGGTTTGAATTATATAGGGATTTTAATGACACAGTGTATGCAGTAACGTTTCATTTGGCTCTATGATCTAAAAAACGTCGCTCATTTAAGTAACACATACTGGTATTCATAGAATGGTACCTTTCTCTAGTAATTACTTCTATCACGTAAAGTTCCTGTGTAGAACTATATGCAAGTTACATTCTAGTCAGTAATTACAAGTTCTCATCAATAGTGCGCAGATAATTAAGCACACTAAAGGAGAGAGAAAGGTCATATAGTAGAATCATCTCCTTCCGAGTTTGTCATACGCATCATTTTAACTACATCCTTCCCAATGGAACAATTAGAACGTGATTAAAGCAAGTTCATCATCTAATGTCAAATTATTCCGTTTATGTTCGGACCAGGTTTTCGGTCGTAATCCTCGATTTCTAGCTTCAGAATTTAATCAAGAATCTACCATATAATGTAGGCAATAAGCAGGAATTCAAAAGTAAGAAAGAAATGTTGCAGTAATAATACAGGTGAAGTGCATCAATTAGAAATGCATTACTCAAGTGAATCCAGGTCTAGATGGCGAACGGAATAAGTTAATAAAATAAAATCATGTCCAAGTCATTGGCCTGTGGACTCAGTTATTGCAAACATGTAAATGCCCTTATACACACATGTATGTGGCTGAGTTAAACACGCCACTAATCCACTAGTAATTTAGTCAGGGCGTTGCCAAAGCACCTGTTAATTAACAGCATTACAATTTCTTGTGCTTTCTCTATACAGTTAATAAGAACTAATTCATGCTCTCATTGTGCAATTAACATATCCTAGAGTCTACCAGACGAAGAAAAAATCGAAACATCACCTGAATAATCTCGACATTAGTACCTAAGTGCAAATATTTGCAAACAAAATATTCTTGTCTCTCTTAAATTTTGCTTTGAAAACTAACGAAAAACGTTGGTTAAAATCAACTGAGCGTTTCTGTCAAAGTGGCATTATCGTGATGTAAAGCGTATGTTATATGCCAGGACAAAGGAACGTCCGGCATCTGTGATGTCCACCGAAGCATCCTAAGACGATCCCAAACGATTCTGCAATGTCCGGGAAACCTTTCAACTAATTAATGTCTTTCATGGAAAAGCGGACCGCTATAGTAGGATTAGAAATACTATTGCCTGTTCTCTACTAAAGCCATCAACCAAGAGTTTCGACCCTATGTTCGTGGTCCGGTTGGATAAAGTATTTCGAACATTTTTATTTTGTCCTTATGATTCCTTTTCCGTAAAAGAAAACGTTGCTTTACGCATTGTTTTTTTTGTTATTTTCTCCTTTTTAGTCAGAATTCTTTGATCATGTAATGTTCGGATGTTTTATCATTTGATTTATTGGACGGACTTAAACGAATGGCGAGACTGAACAAATTTACTTATAATAAGAGAGGCTTCAAAGGCACATTTTTTCTGGCTGATAGTATTTTTGATTGGATTTTCAATAAGTAAACAATTTTTACATCGGGAAAATGAGGAAATTTAATACTTAATTCGTATTCAGTTGAGTTGCTGTGAATGATGTAATTTATTGTAAAAAAAAAATGAAAAATACTTTGGCCAGATTGAGGTCAGCAGTTTCAAATAATTCACCTTTCCGTAAAATTTTATGTTACAAACTTCAAGCCATATATCGAATGGTTACCCTAAATCCCACCGAATTATATCATTTGGACAACATTAGTTTTCTTTTTATTATATCGAAGCCACAGATGAAAATCTCACAATTTAATTTCTATAGCAAGGGAAAAAAACAGTTTCCTCTATCTCTAGAGGATATTATCGTAATCTTCTTAATAAAATCGATAGTGTTTCTGAGAGGTCTGGCATTAATCGAGAGAGTTCAACTTCGATAAGAGTTATCGATTTATGGTAAAAAAGGAGGAAAAAATCCTTAAAAATCAGAAAGGACAAACGAGTCCTATGGGGGATTGAACGGACATCTAACAATAAAAACTGGAGCTGATTGATCGACGGAAGGTCGACAGGTCAACACTTGATGGATGGAGTCGCGGTCAGGCCAGCACGCTGACGCACCCTTCGCCATCCTACTGCCTAATGTCCGTATACGAGTCTGCATTATCCTGACGTGTGTCTCTACACAAGTAATACAACCGAAAAATTGAAACAAAACGAGAAACCATTTTTTTTATCGTTGTAATGTCGACATTTCCGGATCGTTGTGCCGTATACGTACGAATATACAAAAGGTCAATTACTGTTCCATAGAAAAATAAAAAAGATAACACGATTGGCACAAATACTATACCTACACGTGGAGACGTTTAATTTGTCGTGATATTTTTAAAACAGGAATCCTAATAGGAATTTTCTTGGAAATAATACGAGCCCGAAAGAAGGAAAAATCTACCCCATAAAAGTTAAAATATTTTCATTATTCATACAGAATATGGATTTTTTACTTCATAAAAACTATTTAATAAACACATTTACATGATATACTGCATTTTATAGTACGTACTGCTCCGTATTAAATAAAGATTACGAATAAGAGTAGGAAGCTTTGGTGTTAAAATAAGATCAGAATTTTCTGCAGAAATCCGCGATTTTTCGTCCAGTCTTGGAATGTCGTTCAGAGTCAACGAATAACCATAAAAGGATTCACGTTAATTTTCTTTCTCCTCTTTCGTTATAGGTTGAATTTGGTAGGTGAAATGGACCGTATATTAATTCTTAGGGTAGAGATTTTGTGATTACATTCTTTTTTTTTGTTGTTTAACATTACAAAATACTGAAACATTCCTTGAGGCATTTGTGTGGAAATTAAAAGAAATTCAGCTATTTATTTCATAGTTTTTTTAATAAAAAAAAATCTAAAATGACCATTTACACTCGAAATTTTCATATATCATCCCCCTAGGACATTGATAAATTTTAGGATACAATTCATGAATATCATCACTATATTCAACACAAATATAAAAATAGGATTTGCCTAAGGCACCATTCTGCCCAGCATTTTCACATAAAGGCACAGGATATCCATCGGGACACTGATTATTATCTAATGTAATATCACATAGTTTTGAAGTAATATTATAAGCTAATCCTGGACCACAGGCACTTGTAAATGCTACAATATCCTCTCCTGGTTGTATTTGTATACAAACAACAAATTTGTTGCAATAAAATGGATCTGGGAAAATACCAGCTTGTTGACATGGAAAATCTAAACTTGCTGTACCATCACAAACTGGATCTGATGCTGTTGTACAAGTATTTTCAAGACATTTTTCAGTTAGGTCACAATCTGTACCACCTTCTTTAATCCAGTTATCAGGACCAAGTTTGATGCAGTAAACTAGTGTTGTACAAGATTCACAGAATGGTCCCGGTACGGTACAATTTTTCACTTCTGTATCATTTTGTCGTACATGCCGAGATTTTATGCGGAAATCTAAATTTATACTGCTAACAGAAACTACAAACTATTGTGGAATTATTAGAATTTGCGACAATAAAATCGTTTAAACTTACCAGAAATAAATATAAAATAAATGTCAGTTGCATCATTGTAAGTGTTGTCAATGATTGCTTGAGTTGTCGGTAATATACTTTTTTTTAATTGTCTTATCAGATCAATCGATTCAAAACCAGGAAGTGATAAGATACTTCAAATGATTATTGGAAATTTTGTAGGAATAACATGTTGTGCTTATTTAAAAAAAAAAATGGATTCTAGGTGTAAAAAATTGAAGGATCTCAATAGCACTTGAGATTTTGTGGTGTTCTAATCAATGTTTTATCAAATTTTGGTTGCTTATTAGATGCAGTTTTCAAAATATTTACCAATTCTCGTGCATTCTGAGAAAAGAGAAAATATGGTTTTTAACAAAGGACTCTTAAAGTTGACTTCAATGGTTGTCACACTTGAGGATTACAGGATATTTTCAACAGTTAATGCGTATTTGTGGATTATAAGTAAACAAAAATCTATTGTTAAAATCTTAAAAAGAATTCCAAACATAGTGAATTTTGACAAAGTATCTCAATAAAGTAATTTTTCTTCCAACTAATATCAATTCTACATTGAATATTTATAAATAATTATATTAGGTCATCGATTATCATGAATATTCTATAATCAAATCACTTCTTTTTCTGTAATTTAATATTTCATAAATGTAAATTCTATTATTACAGACATAAGTTCGATCCTTGTAATCGTATAGGGGGTGATGACAGTCCTAGATTTTGCCCTGAAAAGCACGAGCCAAACAAAGGAGGTGAAATATATCCAAGTCAATCCAATTTCCTCTTCAATCCACAAAAGAACTTTATTTGCCATAAACGACGGATTTCGGGCATTAATGTTTCAAATGCAAATTGTATTCTTCCTATACACAGAAACGTGGTCGATTCTTTACAAAATTGTAAGTACAAATTTGCACCGATTCAGACAACAAAAACACATTTTGACTTACTTTTTGGGTTGATTTTTAAGTAAATTCAGCGAATGCTAGAGCGATATTTTAGTGAGTTATCAAAGAAATAGGCGGAACCCGTATTATTTTTATGCGCATCTCGTAAAATTTTGATGTTGGATACAATAACCTTATCAGAAATGTGATTTATTTGCAGCCCACAATAAATCTTTGAAAGATTGTTATAAATATATGTATATTTCAGAACAACAAAGGCAAAAGAGATTTCAATATTTTGGCATCGTAGGGAAAATGTATATCATAAAGATTTGAGTGATACCTATACTCTTATTTCAAACTTGATAAGACTTCAAAATTTCCATTTCAAAGCTAAATCTATTTGTTAACAACCTTGTTTACAAGTTGACTTAATAAAAATTGAATTGATAGTGATTTTTAATATATTCTTCCACAAATATTGCAACAAATATTAGATAAAAAGATAACAATATTTGGATTATAAAAGAAGTGGTAATGCACTATTAATACGTTTTTCAAAGTTCAATCAGCCAACAATGAAGTTATTACTGATTTCAGTAAGTAGAGGGATATTCTAAAATTTGTTTTTTTTGCAATTTTTTGTAATATTATTGCAGATATTTCTACCAACCCTCTGTTTGTCCAATTCGAATTCGTGTACATATGAAAAACCGAAAGATTGTACTGCTGCCGGTCCTTTTTGTGAATCTTGTTCAACTTTAGTTTTTTGTTTACAAATCGGTCCAAATCAATATGAGAAACTTTCAAGTCAAAAATGTAGTAATGGTGAAAAATGTAGCCACAATACATGCAGTTCTGAAATAGATCCAATATGTGATGAAATTGCTTGTTTGACATTCCCTTGTCAACAAGTCGGTGTATTTCCCGATCCATTTTTTTGTAATAAATATGTTATGTGTGTACCATTGGGTTCAACTGGATTCAAAGCATATTCGATTGAATGTGAACCGGGCTGGGGTTATAATATAACTACACAAAACTGTGACATTCTACTTGAAAATGGACAATGTAATACGACTAATGATAATTATCCGGTGCCATTATGTAAAACAATTGGCCAAAATGGAACTGTTGTGGGTAATCCCTCAATGTTCTACATATGTGAAAATTATAGCGATTACAAGAAAGTATTGTACCCAAAATTGCATCTTTGTCATAATGGATGGATTTACGATGGTTATATGTGCAAAGATCCGAATGCCAACAATAATCAAACACGATTATTATGCGGAAAACGTTAAACCATAAACCCGATTTCATATAAGTATCACATATGTATATGTATTTTTTTTTATTATTAAATATTCCTAAATGTTCAATTATATCGCGTTATTCATTTCTAAAAGCTCCATTTCTATCATAAATCAACCGGTTTCGGTAGTAATATTGAAGTAAAAACCCATTGATAACGCTGTTATCTTGAATGCCTATTCAAACCTAATATGTTCTACAAATTCAAATACAAATAGGCGCATTTCCAATCTCACTATCTCACCACCAGCACCAGCACCACCACCCAACCCTCTTATATACGTCATCTTATCTTGTTTCCGATAAGGAGTAGCGATATTAAAATTATATCTGCCCTAGGGTGTAACTGAGTCGTTTCACAAAATCAAATTAATGACTCCCCCAACCATATCGTCTCTATATGTATATGAGATGTCGGTATGTTTTTTTTTTGGCAAGTAGTTTGAGTATTTTTTTATTTGACTGAAACTTTTCAGTATATTATGTAGAAAACAAGGGGTTTTCTGTTTTTCATGAATGAATAAACGATGCCGAGTTGGTTCAGCAATAGTCCTAGCCCCTGTACAAACAATAAAGGGAGCTACAGGCTAACAAATACCATGAATTGTTTATGGGTTAATCAAACCCGACGGATTGTGGTGGATAGTAGGTGCGCGATGGTAGGTAGTAGGTAGTACTGCTGCGACCAGTGTTGCACAACGAACTAGTCGGTTGCATGCCTCCAGTACCGTATACACACGAATAAATCAGCGATGCTCAACCAGTGGTCAACACAATTATATTACCATTATTGAAATTTCATATTGGCGTATTTTTCATTTCAAACAATTCAAATTTCCTCTAGTTAGCTGTATTGATTTTTTATTATTTCATCTGTTTATTGAAAAGTTACAATTGAAAATCCACAAAAAAAGGCAACAAAGTCAATGAGTTTTTAACAATTTTAGTTAACGTGTCACAAAAGTCCGGACACGTATTATTTTTTGAAAATCTCTGAAAAAAAGAATAAAAGACTACAGTTTTAAAATGACAGTTGAAAATACCTAAGCCCTTCAATGTTTCTTTTTAAGAAAGGATTAAGTGAGTTAAACTGAAAAACTACTTATCTCGAAAATATGCGGGCCCTTTGTTCCAGAATCGTCTAAACTGAGACTGAGATGTACTGAAAAATATTTTTCTGAAACATAATGTGCAAGCATTTCTAATCAGGGGTGGAGAGTGATTGGGTGGTCGCAGTTCCTTACATGTACTTTTTTAATTTAGAAGGGCCGGTGTTATCAAAAACCTGGGCCAGTCTCAATAAAAGGGTGAAAAAGCTACAAATTTCTTTAGCTGTTATGTAATTTGTACTTCTTTAGTTAATTATTTTTACACGAAAAGTCAATAAAAAACAAAAATATGCTAATTAACGGGACTTTTAAGAGAACAGTGTCAGGATAACGCCTGTTTATATTACCTGCAGTC
>JAZBHA010000137.1:0-31216 GCA_037464855.1 Iselma pallidipennis | reverse complement strand
GTATTAGTTCGTCCGTTTTGGAGGTCGGTTTATACGAGAAACGCGTACGAACTCACATAATATAAAGTACTGATTGTTCGTGTTTATAATATATCGTCCTTTACAAAATAATAACAACAACAACCAACTGTGATGATAGTTTATTGAGGAAAAAAAGGACATTATTCCAATGTGGTTAAGGACATGTTTACACAGTGTATTAATTAGTGAAATTTGGCCATAATGTGGCAACCACAATTATCCAATTTTTTCATCGTTTTGGCGATATTCTCGTTGATTTATATTGCCGCCACAACTCGTTTCGATGGTCCTGAACAATGTTCCTGGTTACCGGACAACAATGAGACGTCCTCATCAAAATTCGCCGTAACATGTAAATTAAGAACTTTAGATGGTACTGGAGCCAATATTAGTGCATTACCAGCAGAAGTGACCTCCAGATTGCGTATAAAGTGCAGTGATGTTTTATATTTTGAAAGTGTATTACCAACACCAAGTCTTCAACGATTACACGAATTGGAAGAATTTCAAATTACCGATTGTAAATTATTGAAAATCGAACCAAACTCATTTGATGGACTATATAATTTGAAAAAGCTCTCAATCAACACGCACAATTCCGATTGGGGTTCTGGAAAAAGTCTTGATTTAACAGCGGCTAGTCTACATGGTTTAAAAGAACTCCAACAATTAGATTTGGCGGATAATAATGTTCGAGCATTTCCAGATGGTACATTTTGTTTCCTCGCTAATCTACAAACTCTGAATTTAACTAGAAATCGTATTAGAAATTCGGAGCGAATTGGTTTCAATTCAGTTGAATGTAGCAACAGTGAACTGCAAAATCTTGATGTGTCTTACAATGAATTGAAATCACTAACTGAAGAGTCGGGTTTTTCTCGATTGCGTCGTCTTCAACAACTCGACTTGAAATACAATAATATTAGTGAAATTTCTGGTGAATCTTTGGCTGGACTAGTGTCGTTACGAATTTTGAATTTGGCCAATAATAAAATCGAAAGTTTACCACAAGGTTTGTTTGCTGGTTCACGGGAACTTCGTGAAATTCATCTACAAAACAATTCACTGTTCTCGTTGGCGAAAGGATTGTTTCATCGTCTTGAACAATTGTTGATTTTAGATCTGTCAGGCAATCAACTGACTAGTAATCATGTCGATGCTGGTACATTCACCGGTTTGATTCGTCTTATTGTTTTGAATTTATCACACAATGCACTAACAAGAATTGATGGGCGCACATTTAAAGATTTGTATTTTCTTCAAATTCTTGACTTGAGTAATAATTCGATTGGTTTTATTGAAGATAATGCATTTATACCTTTATATAATTTGCATACATTAAATCTGGCTGAAAATCGTCTCAACACTATTGGTTCTTTATTGTTCAATGGATTATTTGTTCTCAGCAAGCTCACGCTTAATAATAACTTGGTGGTAAGCATCGAACCAACTGCTTTTCGTAATTGTTCAGCACTAAAAGAACTTGACCTTAGTTCAAATGCTTTACAAGAAGTTCCGGAAGCTTTAAAAGAATTAACTTTTTTGAAAACTCTCGATTTAGGAGAGAATCAAATTAGTGAATTTCATAATGGTTCATTCAAAAATCTGAACCAATTGACCGGTTTAAGATTGATTGATAATAATATTGGTAATTTAACTAGAGGAATGTTATGGGATTTGCCCAGTTTGCAAGTGTTGAATTTAGCCAAGAATAAAATTCAAAGTATCGAACGGGGAACTTTTGAAAGAAACACACAGCTGGAAGCTATTCGATTAGATGAGAATTTCCTAACGGACATTAACGGTGTTTTTGCGACACTTGCATCGTTATTATGGTTGAACTTGTCTGATAATCATCTGGTTTGGTTCGATTATGCTTTTATTCCAAGCAATTTAAAATGGTTAGATATTCATCGTAATTTTATTGAACATTTGGGAAATTATTATAAAATTCAAGATGAAATTCGAGTTAAAACTTTAGATGCCAGTCATAATCGTATCACGGAAATATCACCAATGTCCATTCCTAATAGTGTTGAATTGTTGTTTATCAATAATAATTTCATCAAAACAGTGCATCCAAATACGTTCCTCGATAAAACTAGTCTTGCCCGTGTTGATATGTACGCCAATGATTTAGTAAATCTGGATATGTCCGCCTTGCGGTTGTCTCCAGTGCCACCAAACCGGTCTTTACCTGAGATCTACTTAGGGGGCAACCCCTTTCACTGTGATTGCGCTATGGAATGGTTGCATTCTGTCAACGCTATGTTAGATACCCGTCAATATCCCCGTGTTATGGATTTGGATAATGTTGTTTGTAAAATGACCCATTCGCGGAGTATGGCACATATGCCACTTAATAAAGCTAAATCTAGTGACTTTTTGTGCACATATGAAACGCATTGTTTTGCATTGTGTCATTGTTGTGATTTTGATGCTTGTGACTGTGAAATGACTTGTCCAAATGACTGTTCTTGTTATCATGATCAAACTTGGAATACAAATGTCGTTGATTGTTCTAATCAGAACGCCGTTGAAATTCCACATAGAATTCCAATGGACGCTACTGAACTTTATTTAGATGGTAATGCATTTAAAGAACTACAAAATCATGTGTTCATCGGAAGAAAAAATATGCGCGTTTTATTTGTGAATAATAGTGGTGTAGAGACAATTCAAAATAGTACGTTTAATGGACTTCATGTTTTGCAAATTTTACATTTAGAAGATAATAAAATCGCCGAATTACAAGGTTATGAATTTGAACATTTATCAAATTTAAAAGAACTCTATTTACAAAATAATGTGATTAATCATATCGGGAATAAGACACTTGAACCGTTGAAATCACTAGAAATTCTTCGATTGGACGGTAATAGACTGGTAGTGTTTCCTGTGTGGCAGTTGTCAGCGAATTCGCGTTTAACAGAGGTCAGTTTAAGTAACAACCGTTGGTCGTGCCGGTGCAAGTTTCTTCAGGAGTTCACGGCGTGGGTTGGAGAAAATGCAGTTAAAGTTGTTGACAGTATGGACATTCAGTGTTACAATGGTGAAGTAAAACCGCCACAACGTCGCGATTTGGACTTTAATAGTACAGCTTGCAGTGATTTCTATGCTGGCAGTTCTGTCATTGATAGTATGTTAGTATCTGATTATTGGAAAATGGTCGTCGTGACCTTAATTATTGTGATATTGTTATTGTTGGGTGTCGTTCTCTGGTTCGTGTTTCGCGATCCCGTCCGCGTATGGCTGTATTCGCGTTACGGTATAAGACTGTGTAGTTTTCGTGCTGCTGCCGCTAAACAATACGAAGACAGAGACAAATTATATGATGGTTTCGTTTGCTATAGTCCCAAAGATGAAGAATGGGTGGTGCAAGCTCTGGCCGCCGAACTTGAATCCAACTTCCAACTATGTCTTCATTACCGAGATCTACCCCATGCCGCCTATCTTCAACATGCCGCCCCTGCAGTTCTAGAAGCGGCCGAAGCTAGTCGCAGAGTTATCATTGTACTTACACGTAACTTCCTACAGACTGAATGGTCACGATTCGAATTACGTCAAGCTCTACATGAAGCATTAAAAGGTCGTGTTTTCAAATTGGTAATTCTCGAAGAAGGTCCACTACCTGAAGCTGAACTTGATCCAGAATTAAGACCATATTTAAAAACTGGTAATCGAGTACGATGGGGTGAGAAACGATTTTGGGAGAAATTGAGATATGCAATGCCTTCTGGTGAACCTAGAGGCAAAATCAATGCCAATTATCGACGTAATATCAATAATTATACGATAGACTCCAGAGTAGTAGCAAATGGTACACACAGTCATACGTATCCAGAGAAAATCAAACCACAAGGACCACCGTCACCAGGTATGCAAATGTATCCACCACCAGCATATTCTTCTTCAGGTGCACCCCCAGAGGGTGATGATGCGAATTATTCATCAGCAACAACTGCTACACCATCTCCTAGACCGATGCGAAGACAAGCACAAGAAGCAAGGCCAATATCCGATCACATTTATTCCAGTATTGATTCCGATTACAGTACATTAGAACGTGGGGGGTCCGGCAGGAGGGGACCTCCATGGAGGCCTCATGTTTTGATGCAAGCTGGGGGCGTCAATAACGGCGGCCAGGCCTATTTAGTGTGATAACTCGACTGACTGATTAGGTTTACATTAAACATATTACTAATAATTGCAAAGACTCATAAAAAAAATATATATATATTTAAAGAATTTTTTCATGATAAAAATTGAGTCGATCAAACGTGTAATTTTATTGTTTGTATTATTTTTGTATATTAATTGTAAATAGATAATATTTATTTGTTTATTGATTACTTTTTTTTGTATTATTTTGTGTATATTTTTTACGAATTGCAAAACGAATTATACAATAAATACGATGTGAAATTTACCGGCTGTGTTTGAATGGAACTGCAGTGCAGTGTTTCTCACTTTTGCCCCATGTATTTTCACCAGAACCAAATGAATAGTATGAGGTGAGTGCTTATATGTATGTTTTGTAGTCTGGTGTGTGAGTGTTATTGATCACCTATTTAACAAACACTCTATCCACCATCGAAAGCACATCCTGAATTGTTAAATTTTCTCGTACTGTTTTTAAAAACGTTTCCATACAATCAACCATTTAGTAGGGAACATTATAGGTCTTGAATTATTGTTACGATCGTGCAACAAGTAAGTATAATCAACTTGATCAACACTAAAACTCGATTAATTCAGCTATAAATTCAGTTTACATATTTTAATAAGTTTGTCATAAATTTCAAAAATTAGATTTGCACCCGAATGATGACAATTTCTTTTGTGAATCTACTTTTCGAACTATCCAACTCTTTCATATATTCAGAATAAGCGCAATTCTATTGATGTTGAATTCAAACTAAATTGAAAAATATCTTCCAAAATAAAATTTATCAATGTATTTGCAACTATTGTAACGATAAAAATAATCAATTTGGGGCCACTTTTTGAGGAAACAACAGCTGATTTCACAAAATTTACATGAGTCATTTCATTGCTAACACAACTTAACAGTTTACCAGTAACCTTGATTATAAATTAAAAAGAGATTAAAACTAAAAATCCGGTTGATATTCCAGTGACAGATTTATCACTTTAATTAAATTCGCAATTACAGTGTAATTGACAAAAGGTACGACAATAGTGTTAATTGAAGTATTCTCTAGACGGTAGTTAAAAGTTGATTCAGCCAACAAGTCAGACTGATCCAAAAAGAAGAACAAGACGGAGCAATGACGATGTAGATTGTCTTTCAATCCATCCCCTATCAACTCCACACGATCGTAGCCTCATTAGACACCATGACGAGAACTAGAAGCTTTATGCAAGGCCACTCACTTATTGTTAGTTGTTCATGTAATCCCCTATGGACAATGGACATGTCGAGTCTCGATATTCAGCTTTGTTGTCGCCTAATAAACCCTTCACGAATACGTTTCTCTATAGAGAAATACCTTACCTCCAGGGCAGTCTTGACCGCACGAATTATACCTCTAATGCCCTGTTGCATCAACAATAACTATGAAAAATGGGGCAGTTGATCTTTTTTTTTTGAAATTAATTTCATTTTTCTTAGGATATTTTTGTCTAAAGTTTAGAATGTTCGTCGCACGACAGGTAAAATCTATAGCGGTACAGGTTGAAAGGAAATAAATCGAAACGAAATAAAGAAGCTGTGGAATTTCTTTTACTAAAGTTGTCCCTGCGTTCTTGTATTTGTCTGATGTAAACAAGTCGGCAAGAGTAGGAATGAAAACACACACACATACACACACAGTAAACATATACATACACAAATACAAAAAAAAATTGTTACCACCAACTACGACAACTTTTAAGCAATTAACAACTTAATTAAATCGTATACTGTCCGCAATTAATAACCCTTCGAGCTCTTCGAGTTTCAAACTCTACGTGAAACATGTGATATATCGCTAAATTTATTGTGGGAATTATTGAGGGACCAGAAAATTTTACAAATATTAATAAAATATTTTGGAATTTTAGTTGGGGGCCAGATTTTCTGTTTGATCAATTTAGATTAATTTGTTGAAATAAATAGCAAATGTTGATATTATCTAATAATCTAGTTTAAATATTACAAAATAACGAATAAAAATAGTTTTATATTAAATCTGTATATAGGTAATTGAATGGAAGCAAAATAACACACGACATTCTAGAGTAAATCATTTGGAATGGCATTGATTTATTACAGTTGTTGCACTTTTTGCTCGTTATAGTGGAATTGTAATTAAACGGTTCAACCGATTCAATATTTAAATTATTTTAAAAATTCCCGATTAATGATCAGAATAATTGGGATTATTTCTAAATTTCCAGTATTATATTTCGAGTACATTTCCAGTTTTCCAAAGTTACAATTTTCTCTGTACATTTATTGTGGTAACCATTGGTACGTTGTCATAGTTGTTTGTGTTTCTTTTTTTTTGTCATTGAAAGTTTCTACTAATATACAATTTAAATTAGCTTACCTTACGACGATCAATTCATCAAAAGGAAATCGTTTAAAGTCAAAAGAAAAGAACTGACTAATAAATCTGTATGTTTCGGAAATTAAAGAATGTCTCTCTTTCCTGATAAAATGCATATCTGTTGAAATATTTAATGCAGTATTACTGTGTTACACTTGATAAATCTTTCATCTATCCTGTATGCATATAAACAAATTGATATTGTAATAATAAACATACGATTTTTAAAATAAGTTAGCCGGAGTTTATAGGTTCCATACAAGCTCAAACGACCCACATAAACGGATAGATTTAATTGTCATTCTATAGTTTAAAAAGAAAGTGCAAGCAACCATACGAGAAGATGTAGATTTGAAATCTGAAGCTATTACTGCCTCTGAGATCTGAGCGTGACATACGAAACAAGATTAATAGCGGCTTCCTTTTGCTGGGGTCCGCTAAAACTATGAGTTTTCGTCGAATTTTCTCTAATTACAGTATAAAGAAAATTGAAATAACCCACAATCAATAACCCATTATAGAAATTATTGGTATAGGTAAATTTTTCATACGATTTCCTGGAATTTGATTAACAACTGTTATTTTATCGGCAACAATTTTCCTTCAATAATTACGAAAGTAATTAGAATTATAAATTGTATAATAAATAACGAAATAATTCTAGTCGAATCAGTTGGATTTATTGTTGTTGTTGTTGTTGTTTTTCCATTTTATTCATTTCATCAGGTGAAGCATAAAAACAATCGAAAATCATCTACCATCAGCCTAATAATTTTCATAAGTGCCGCTTAGAAACTTCCTGCCAACGACCATGAAGTAAATTGAGTTCAACTTAAGCTACTTCTGCGATTCTTGCAGCCTACACTACACAAGAAGAGGTCATTTAACTTGTTGTTGTATAAGTATATATAATCTTTTAGCTTTTGAAAAAAAAATTTTCTTTTGAGATTACTATCGAGAAATCTCTTCGATATGTCATTGAAAAATGAAGACATATTGTTAACAATACAATAAACCTAACGTAAATTATAATTTATTATAGTTGAAAGCTGGTAGTTTTTAATAATAATAATAATAATAATAGTCGTCAATACCGATCGATATTTATCGATTTAATTGTCGAAATATAATTCAGATTTTCAACAAAAACGAAAATTGCTGCCTATACCAAATTGAATGATGAAACTTAAAGATGATTTCGTGCCATCCTAAACTAATTATGAAGTTGCATGTTCCAGAAAAATTAAGTTAATTTTATATTATTATGTGGTCAATAGCGATTCATTTTCAGTATCTTTGGAATTATTGAAGCAAATTCTTTCATGGAAACGTATTGAACACAAAATTATACCAGATAATTAGACTACAAAAAATTGGGTTGCCGGTTTCAACTGACCATTCTGGGGGTTGCCAATTTCTCATATAACCCCAAAACAATTGGTTATTTACATAGAACTGGTTGGAAATAGTCTCAGTTTAAGGGATGCAGGTGGTTGAAGCCACTGACATAAACATACATTTTTTTCATAATTTATTGTTGAACAATAGAATTTCCTGTATACAATATTCACAAACAACTCTTGAAATTAAATTTTACGAATAGAGTCCTTCCGTCATGTGCCGTGTAACGGCAACCCATTATCAGAATATAACAGCTGTCAGTAAAGTAACATATCACGCAAACAAAACTATATAATAAAAAAATAAAAATAAGAAAGGAAAAGTTCCCTTATTATTATTTTTTTCCCTTTTCTTTTTTGTAATCTTATCGTCTGTTTAAGGTATCTGATTGTTTCTAAATGAAACTAATAAATAATTTTAATCGGTAGTTTAGAGGGTTAGCCGTTGGTAATCTCACACTTGGTTAAAATAATAACTAAAGATAATCCTATTATATGAAAGGGATGGCTGACGCACGAAATGAAAAAACATAAAATTTTTAATATGGACATAAGAGTTTTAAAAGAATATAACCCTACACAAGTTTTAAAATGCCGACTCTGGTGTGCGTTCATGGTGCCGTTTTTATTGCCACTTTCTCATAGAATATAGCTATTTAATTGGCACGAAATTAACGTGAAATACATACTTTCAGCAATTTTCTTTTAAATTTTTTGTTGTGTCTTCAAAATATTTTTTTTTAACTTAAATAAAGAGATTTTTTATTATCTGTCTCTTATGACTTTTTAAAAAACCTACCTAATTAAGATGTATATTCTTACCCGTCTCATTAAAATTAGGTAAATATTTCGAATCTCCACTAATCGAAAATTAGCATATACACTTCAAAAGAAACCATTAAGGCTAAATTGAAAAATGCGTTTCTTTCAAGCATAATTCCGGCAACATACAACATGAAAAAGAGATATACATACATACACTCACAGAGAGAACAGTAGAAAGATATGTATATAAACAACATAGAATCGAAAACTGGTTTATGCCGAAGGCTTTTTTATTTCCGTAATGAGTGCCCACTAATTCTCAGTCATTATAAATTCCCGACGGCTGCCGTAGTAAGAATTCGATCTTAGTCCTTTTTCGAACTTCGTGTGGACTCAGTCCATTGATATCATAACATTTTATTGCCCATTGTTCTTGTTGGTTTGGTCATCGAGATGGTCAAGTCTTATCATAACATGGAACTAGTTCACGTATATAGAGGCACGAGTAATTACATTTCGTATTCATATGTCACTCCAATCCTATGTATTGTTGTTCATGAAATTTGTTTAAATGCGACAATCAGTGTGAGTTTGGAAAAAATACGATCAAACGGTTTTTTGCCTTCTAGACGATCAGTAGACAGCGCAACATCCTCTTCACCTCTAGGGATTACAAATGGTGTTTCTTGTGGTAATTAAAGACATCCGTATAACATTGGAGCCAAAGTTTTTAAATAGTAACGCAATAAAACAAACTATACGAGTTACTGCAAGTGAAAGTTATATAATATGTAAATATGAGAAATTTTAGAGTCTTGTTTTAAGGGGGTAATCCAGTGTAACCCCGCCCACTCTCTTATAATATATGTACCAGATGGATTCATTTGATAACATCAGAAATGTGTGGGCTTCATTAAAACAAGCAACCAATATAGAAAACGAACTATTTACCATCCTCAAGATCCTGTAAAATAAAGACATTTTCTGTAAATTTGGTTCCAACAAATGTACACGTTTTTATTGTTGTAATTGATGACCATGGAGAGGTGCTGTAGGTCGTAGGCCTTACTATATACAGCAATCCGCATCCGCTATAACTAGTCCAACCGGCATAGTTTTTCTCATCTTTTACTTAGCTTGCTTGGCACACGATCAGTGATGATCCATCTCTCCTTCTCTACTTATACCTTGCGGCTCAGTTTTGAAACAACAACAACAACCATGGCGTTAAACTACGTTAAACGTGGGCCGGTCATTAGACTTAGAAAGACAAGAAATGCAGCTTTATACCTACATATAGTAGAGACTAGAGAGTGGATATGATTTACCGATGGTATAAGTGAACTGGTCCAAACAGCTTCTCTCCAGTCCAATAGCCACAGCCTCGGGTAGGCTTTTGTATATAATAGTCGGGCCATCATCATGGGAGGGCATGACAGACGACGATGTCGACGACGGTTGCCCTTACGCTAGCGACCACCCTTCATTTCGACGTCATTTGTAATTATCGCGATATCCCTTGACGGCGACAAATTGTTCTGGCAGTTTTCAACTCTTCGACTCCTAGTATTATTGACGATGTCATAAATTGAAATGAATTGGATTAATAATTAGAGATGAAAACTGAAGCGAGGCGAGCACACTTGTAGCTATGAACAGTAAAATTACTCCAATACAACAATAATTCCTGTCGTCTTATATTAAAAAAATAAAACTTTCGGCCATTTCAAATTATATTCGGCGTATAACAAATTACGACGAATATTAGAAATAAAATTGCCATAATTAAACTGATAAGTCTATTGTGAGTTAGTCGGGTACAGGGGTTGAACCGAGTGTTGATAAGTACGATGGGACGGCAATGGGCCTTATCTCTATAGGATATTCGAATAAAATGATTGAAATGTTTCTCTATTAAGCTTCAAAAAGGGCCAGTAACGTTTCTAGTGTACAGCATTAATAATTTGTATTATAATTAATGTATTTATTCACTATTTTCTCATTGTTATTTCCGTCGTTGTGTATTTTAAAATTATATTTACAAAATACTGCATATATTGTTGACATAATATAAATATTGTGTATAATAAACAGTTGAAATATAAAATTAACACGTACTTGTATTCACATCGGTAATTCAATTGTAGTTGACAGTGTACTATTTTATGGAAAAAGTAAAAGTATATAGAATCATTTTGTTAGCAAAGGATTAGAATTATTTCAATGACGATTCCAACAACAATTAGAATTATCATCTATTATTCTTTTGAAATTAACAGTAATAGTACTAGAAAAAATGATATTAAACTAGCATACAGAACAAAGGTGTCTACAATAATGATATGTTACCGCTTGTAAATTATTCACCTGCTTTTGTTAAATAATGCGTTGGTTGCGTTGTACTTTCTCACACATACACCCATAAAATACTATGGTCGGTCCTTTGACTCAACATCTTGTATGAATTGTAATAATGGAGCTTAATATAACAGCCATGTAAAATGTAGATTATGACGAATATTTTAGTATTGTATCAAAAAGCGTTATTGTTGTTACTGTTGTAGTTTATAGAGCGTTCACACGGTATCATCTAATTGCAACATTCAAAAATTATCTTCAATACTTCTTTTTCCAATTGTATGCCGTTTTTAAGCGAAATTTTCCTGTAAAATTCAGGTAGACATTCCCAAAAATCCCTCGAAATAGCTTCTTCGTCAGCAGACAGAATAGAGTTTGGAATATTTATTTATATGGTCCAATAAAACGTGAAAGTTTTACGGCCGCTACTGTCCACACAAACCCAAGTCCTCTCCCTTTTTCTCCCTATGGAAAAGATTCGTTTTATGTTTTTACCTCGTCCCCGGGTAAAATTATACGATACACACACAATACAATAAGTCGTCGTGCCCAGTGCCCAGTGATATGAATTTCATCCGAGCTATATTGTAGAGAGGAGGGCGGTCATAAACTCGGTCACTTTTGCCCTTTCTGGTCAACCACTTAACCACCAACCAGACCCTAGAGTGGTGATATTGTGCTCTTTCTTATTTTATTATATTACACAGTCTTCTGAATAAATACATCGAAACTAGAGAGAACTCTTAGAAAAAAACGAAATTTCACGGTTTTTTGTTCTTAATGACAAAGTCGTGTGAATTATTATAATCTTTATACTAATTACAGCAATTAATTATAAATACTAGCTAGGTCTTTGTTCGGATGTAGCACGGAAATGGTTTTAACGCGTTGAAGCTCTTTTTCGCTATAGTAGAGTAGAGAAAAAAACTAGGAAAAAACCGAAAACCCAATTACTGGTGGATTTTCTTGCTTCTTGAGGAGAGGCCGTTTCTTTAGTCGAAAACATCTGTTGCGGTCTCTCTACAACAGTTAGAAGCTATAAATTTATACGACATAATTAGGTGTGTAAACCTAGTGGGGCGGTAGCATGTCGGTCTTTCCGTGCCATTTTTATAAATGTCCCCACAAAGAGACGGGTCACTTTTCTCTATATAATAGTATAGGCCAGAATTTATGGTAATGGCCCAATAAATAAGTCACTTTCATCTCAGTGTTCCATAGCGAAAAGTCCAGGAACTACGGCCAACTCTTATCGCAGCAATTTTCATCTATATGGGGTCCAGGCCAAGCATCAATTATTAAAAAAAAAAATATCAAAGAAAAAGAGAAAAAAACGGTTTTTCTGATTTGAAGAAAATATACAAAAATTGTAAATTATAGTTGGATTTTGTTGAAATTAGACCGCAGCTACTGTCCGAAATTAGGCAATAAAGCAATAAACTAGAAAGTTGACTTTTATTATGCCTGGACTCTTCTAAATATAATATAACTATATACAATTCCAACAGGTCTACTATTTTTTTTTTCATTGATTCTCGAAATTTTATGACTATGAAAAAGGCCAACTAGTTCAGCTACCGAAAGTTTTGTTTTTATTACTTTAAAACTGTCATAAATCGAGAATCTGCCTCCCCTCAGACTAGAAATTTAATAAAAACGCCAAAGACAAGCTCTGATTTATAATATCGGGAGTAGTCTCTCCATTTTTTGGCACAATTCTTTCACGACTTACCTGTCAACTGATGTTGGTGAAGAGGATGACATTATGAAATAACTACATGATTTATTGAAATCGAATTTTTTTTTTCGGAAAATTTTGACAAAGAATATAACATCCCTATACATATACTCTAGCCACCCGGAGAGATTTGTTCTAGTTCTCTAAAACTAGCCTGAACGGAACAGAAGCTGCCCTAATAATCTTACAATATGAGTCCTACAATAAATCACAACGAAGGGCGTACAGGAAGAACAAAGTTCTAGTTACTAGGCTCATTTTCAGTGATTATGGCTAATTTTACTGTCAAATAGTGGTTTGTATCAAAGAGTATTTTTCGAATAGAATCATTTCACTAGTAATTTAGTAACAAAGGGCATTTTAAATTTTAGATCCATCAAACACGAGCAAAAGCTTTAAACCGTCTAGGATTTATTAAATTATCAAAAGAAGGAATAATCCGGCTTAAAATAAAGAAGTACAAAACATAATTTTCCAATTTTCAATAAATAAACAATCCATCGAGAATTCAATTGAAGGGAATGTATTTTTGTAATTTTTCAATTTCCTCTTTATAATTCTATCAGTTTTTTATGTCAAAATCGATCACCGAAAAAGAAAACATTAAAACACCAACGTTTTTTTTTTTGTTACTTTTCGTTCGGTCTTTTCAACCATTTACGAATTTTTAGCACGCTTCAAACAAGAGAAAGTTTTTACCCGGAAATAGGTCAGACCTAAATTCCTCAGGCCCTAAATATCTTCTCAAGTTTTACAAGTGTTTACTAAGAACCGAGCGCCTAATAGTCATGTCGTCCCTTCTTTATCCTAAACTGTCACTCATAAACGTTGTAATGAACATTTACGGTAAAAAGTGAAGACATATTTCTAGTGGTAGTTTGGTCAGCTGGAAGTTTCACGTTGTATAAAAGCAACAGTCGTAAAAGAAAAACAGTCTTCTTATGGTCGTGAGAGGACTTTTGAATTGCAATATGAGGTTTCGTGAAAGACCCAAATAAACATAAATTCAGCCACTGTTTGGGTTTGGGACTTGATTGTGCCCTTGTCAACCGACAATCTGTCTCAATTCCAAAACGATGACATTCAATAAACATACTTTAATTTCCAAGAATTTTAGTAATATCTGGGCTAAATGATGGTAATTTTTTGTTTAGATATATTATACACACCTGTAGAGGCAAAATTATAATTAAAGCACACACGTTTTAATCAATGTGCTTTTGATACACCCCTATTGAAGATGGGGAAACAATGCCGTCGTCTATTTATAAGTTGAATGAAGTATACCTACGTGCAGGAAATTATGGTGTACGAAAATAGCATCGTGAAGAATCTCCCACTTTTCCTGTTAAATAAGATTGACATTAGAACACCCTAAATAAATAGACAATAATTTACGTCTTCGACAAATTGGAAGATTCCAAGCTATTTCCAAGTTTTATATATGTCGATGTGTTCCTCTCTTTGAAGAAAATTCGTTCAAGTCGAAACATCCTATTCAATGTTGTATATATTAATAGAATACTCAAAATACGATTGGAAAAATTCATTTATCAACGACGTTCGTATTTATATTATGTACCATTTTATACTTTATTACTGCAGCTGTGGGTGATTTATGTGGCGCGCTTTATCCAGATTATGGCGTTTTATTGATTCATTTATTTTCACAGCCTTTGAGTTATAAAGTTGAAGATGGATTTGGGTGTGCAGGAAATAAAGCTCCCTTTCTCTAAACATAGCCCTAAGATCCCAACATACATGTAGGTGTACAGGGTGTATATACATCAAGGTTTTACACAACACAAACAAACTCTTAAAAGTAGATTTTCAGCTTCTAAATTTATCTTTCAGTTAGTTCACTTTAACAAAACAAAACAAAGGGAAATGGGAACTGCGCCCTTTTTGTTGGAGGTCAAGGTCTTGTCGATACCTTAGCACAGGTATTTTTAATCGATTTTGTGAAAAATGCTGTTGGCGGCAGTGTGCTGTGGTGATAGTATCGACCAAGACCCTAGCAAAAACAGATTATGAACAGCATTCGGAGGCAGTTTGTTACATGAATCGAGTTGAGAGAACGGCATTAGGGCCGGATACGTGCCTGTCATACGGGCACGGTTGGCCGATAACGAGCCGCCCTGCGGTGGCTGAATCGATGCCACCCTTACCATAACGACCACCCTTGCATCTACCATATGAACCTCTCTATAATATAATAATACTCGCGCACATTCTCCTATTATAGTCGTTCCTTTACATTTATTCGTTTCAAACAAGAAAAGTCCAAGCCCTTCCATTGTAACCCTTTACTAATATTTCTTCTCGTAAATTGAACGAATTATTAAGCTTTTCCCTCTATCCCGTTGTTTTTTAAGGACAAGATTTTCTAAAATTCTTAACTGTGAAAATTCCAATAAAACCCTGAAAGTATTTTAGGAATGTTGCGGATAACATTCACGCTTCCATTTCCGACGGCATGCAAAAACACAAAAACAAAAAAACGAAACAGAAAGACAAAGAAATGTCACGTTTATAACAATCGTATTACGGCTACCATTTAATGAAATTTCAGTCATCTGCAAGTCTAATTCCGAAACCAGGCGGTGAAAGCTATAGATTTATGACACTTCTTGTAATGGCAGAAACTAAGCTGAAGTAAATCACGCACCTACACACACACATAGATCTAAAAGGCCGCCATCAACTTTTTAATTATTCCATATTAGGATTATTAATAAAACATTTTTTTTTGTTGTAAAATCACAATGTAATATGGTGCACGTATTGTTTAATTTTTGGTCAATTGCCTTTTAGAAATACATAAAGTCAAACTATAACCAAACTATCACTATTTCCGTTCATGTCAAATTGACTTTCAAGTGTTCAACTAGCCATCAGAATAATTGTACGAATGGGCAATTTATTCCAGGCACGGCAGGAATTTCTGTGGGCTCAATGTTTGTATAGTTCAGGGCTACTAACAATTGTCTTCTTTAAAAACTATCTAAAACAAAGTTTTATGTTTTATAAATTTTAGATTATAATGACTAGAGAGTAGTAGTATGAAGCCAGTTTACCAAACAACTTCGATTCTTCACTTGATACAAAATTCATAAGCTTTGAGGTCTCTGATGCATCACTCGGAAAAGGGTGTAAAACTAAAAATTGAATTAGAGGCTAATGTGGATTATTTCAAAGCATTCTTTCAAAGTGTAATTCCTTTGGAGCAAATAGAGTTGAATTGTCGTAATTCAAGCGTCAATAATGAAAAACTGCTTCGAGGCTAGAGCATCGTTTAAGTAAAGCCCTTACTATTCAACTCTCTCTATGAGATAAAGGCGGACATGTAACTGACATGCAAATTATTGTTTTGCCAAATAGACGAACAGTTGTTCGCTCCAGTGTTCCCACAAGAGTCTCGAATTAAGTCTGAACTTTAACGATAGCAAAAACAGGGTTTAGCTTGTACAAACTCATCAATGTTACTTTAGTCTTATCTCTCTGAACTAAATTCAAGGTATGTATGTAGGAGAGTTTGTAACATAATGGGAATTGGCACATATGTGCATTTCAGATCAAATTAAATGACCGTTGAAACCAATACATCTGCCATAAATTGGATAATTACAACAATTTCACAGAAACCTTTCAATTTAATTTTGGGGCAATTTTTTTTCTCAAAAACACTACCCACCAATCTAGAATTTTCAAATTAATTGGTTTGTACATTAGAAACCTTTTAGGAAAGTTATATTCCAATGGAAATAATTAATTGATGATGCTCTATAAACTTTTTATTGATCATAAAAGCTTAATTAAGGGTCAAGTGAGATTTTCAAATTTTTCTGTATGAAAATTATTATTATAACTGTAATTAGAAAAGCTATACAACTGTAGGATCTTGCAGGCAACATTATCACTTCCTGGTTGAGTACTGGCACATACTCAACGCTTGGTCGCTCTCCAGCTTATTCCGCCTTTAAAGATTACATTAATTTACTAGTGTGGTAGGGTCATTTTGTTTGTACCTTTTTATTTTATGTTATTTCTACCGGTAGATTTCATTTTAGATTTGTACATATCGAGAACAAGTCCGCTACGACCCTATATGGTTTGTTAACGGTTTCCAATGTACTAACATCTAATTAACGAGAAATATTCTCTTATTAATGCTCAACTTCAATTATTACAAGAAAAATCAATTGATACCGTTAAGTTATATGATATTTTTACTAGTAAATACTCAAAAATTAGTTAATTTTCCATAGATTTACATGATTAGCTCAAGGCTGGAACAATTCTCTACAAATAAGAGGGAAATCATGAATAAATATCCATTAGAGTCAATTAGAGGGCATCGGATGTGTCCTTATCGTAATGATGGATCCGATCAGATTAACCGAATAGAGACGATTCTTTAAGACTTTCAATCCTAGTGCCTTACTAAACTGACTTAATTCTCCTTTAGAACGATTGCAACCAATGGCTATAGCCGACACCAGCCAAATATTGATGAACTTTGATGACTGGCTAATTAAACTTCGCTATAGGAATGTGAAAATTAGTCGGTTTAATAGATTGTAATTAGAAATCGAGAGACAATTCGTAGTATTCGTCCAAACTTTGAAATGTGTTGATTTTGTATTTACATACAAAAACTATAGTTGCACCTCAAAAAATGACCTGTTTGTGCAACGTTGACATTAAACCGTAATACACAAGAATCTAGGTGACATTTTCGTCGAATGAGCCTGTTTGGCGGATCGTTGCCTTCGGTCATTAGAAAGTGTTGTTAAGGGCTGCCGGACGTGGTGGTGTCATTTGTCACGAAGGACCTGCCCCTTCGTTCAAGTTACCCGGTTTAGATTAATTCGATTCATTTGATGTGGATTATAATTTAGTAGTAGTAGTAGACAGTACCAGTAGTTGTTAGGTATATTAAATCAAATTCGAATTAATTCAACTCTATTTATTCTAAATAGGAAGCAAAAAAATAATATGTTGAACCTTTAGATAGATGTTCATGTTTGATGAGAGTTAACAACAGGCGGCCTAGAAAGATATGTGGATGGTAAAAATAAAAGAAAATTTATATCGAAAATAAAACTTACATTGTTTTTTTACATAAACGATTACAATATAACTAGTTTGTAACTTGAAACATAACAACCAAGTCATAACCGTCCATTCTGATACAAGTCTATAACTCATAAATAAAACTTCTTTGTATAAATTATAAACTTCTCCTGGTTGTTGTATTGTTGTTTTATATCTATATGCTTCTCACAGACAAATTCATATCACGTGTCAATTTAGGTTTAGTTTTTCCTATAGGTATCACTCAACAAGTATAAGGACTGCATTCGTGCAATGTTCCATATAACTCTGACAGACTCCGACATCGTTTCATTTCTTCCCCTTTTTGCAAATGTGTTGCTGGTCCAACAAATGGTCGTTTGTTTCACTAACGAGTACGACACAAGAAGATCAGATGTCAACAACGGGAATTTGTCATTTGAAACGGTCGACGCCTCTTCGCGGTCTTGTACAGACAGCAGAGCGTCAAATGACGGACGGGAGCATGACAACGATGCCAACACCAACAGGATGAATATTATTAGAACAAATGGAAGCCGACCAGATGACAGGAATTACAGATTTTTTTTCCACAAAAAAAAAACACCAAAAACCGAAATATATATATTTGAAATCTCTCTTAATCTTCTCATTTATATTAACACATCACGAGTATATGTATTCAGTTTTCGTGTAATTGATTTCAACTAAACGATTTAATTCGGTTGATTATTTTGGAGGATAATTGCTGTAATTTATCTTCAATCCTTTTGTAATATTATGAATGCTTTTGTTGTTATTATATTTCCACTAAATCATTTAGCTGGTCATCGTCTTTTGGGCAAGGTGGGTCTTACACGTGCTTCAATATTGCAGATGACTTATAGATGGTCACCGTTAAATTTTCGATAGTTCAATTCAAACTATGCCGAAAAACAAAATTTCAATCATTCTTTCTTACCGCGGTAAACAACAAAGACCAATATGCCAATATAGAGAGAATAACGTTTACTTTCAATACAACAAATATTGAGAATTGCAAAGATCAAAATTTGTCAAAATTTGTTTGCTTTATGGAGGACATTCACGTGTCTACTATAAGAGGTAAAAATTCATTTACATAAAATTGACAATTAAGAATTTACGATTGTTTTCGTTATGTAATTAATATTTTGTTGTCCAAATACACAAATTAAGTTATAATTGTTTTTATATACATATAGGTATATGTAGATTGATTCTGATAAAACTGTCTACAGATTGTTTTTCATCATTTATCTTTCTACTAAATTACAGACTCGAATTATTTTTTATTAGCTTCCTTTTGTTCTCACTTAAGTACACTTTTGTCAAAAACAACAACATAAGGAAAACTGGAAAAATTAGCGATACAATAACCCGAAGCATCTGTTGCCGCACTGAAATTAATTAAGGTGTTATCGTCATTTTCGATAATAAACTTATTCAAATTTGTTCAAATTAAGTATAATCGCAAAATTACACAGACCTAAAACTATTTTTTTAAAATTAGAGGACATACACGTGTCTAGAATATAAAGAAAAAAAAATATCACACAAAATTTTCCCACTATTTAACAGTAATCCTATATGGCCAATCGAACAGATTTAATTTACATAAAAATTACAGTTTATCAAATAATTAAGAAGTCAAAGGTTTGCGATATCCTTGCGATATTTATAATTTATGTTTAATAACGGTGGAAAATAATTTACTAATTTTCCTTTTTTTTTATAAAAATACTAATTTTTAAATTGATACATTCTGGAATTTTATATATTTTAGATTGATTCGGATAAAAGAGGTCCTCCTTTATTTGTGTGTGTGTTTATAAAATAAACATCATTTATATTGTCATATTTATATAAATTGTTGTTGTCGCGTAATTAATTGTTAATTTTCATTAATTACGCTTGTATACCTGTTTAATATTCATTAACGCAAATTAATTTTATTAATAATTAATTATATGACAATTAAATATAATTTATAATAAAACTGAATATTTTAGCAATTTATTGGCTACGATACTAGATATATCGTAAAAGGTTTTTATTTAAAAAAAAAATAATAAATAATAGAAATAGAAAAATATGTTTAAATATGTAGATACATTAACTGTCATCGAACTGTAATAAATTAGAAAATATTTCAAAAGTTGTCCTTATTAATAAGAATTTTCTAACAAACCATTTTACTGTTCATTCAATTTTTTTGTTGTTATCGAATCCGGCAAGCTCATAAATCGTCAAATTACCGATTAAATCTATACATAATACTGTTTATCCTGTCTTGTTGGGTTTGTTTTCGTCAAACAGGACATCATTAGAGGAACAATAATGTTTAAAACATTGTCTCTTTTACGATTCAAATGATAAGATTCTTGATTTAGTTCGATTAGATGTGAAGAAACACAAAAAACAACGAGCTTAATTACACACCTTATCGCCATCATAATTAGTAATTAGATAATAACATGAAATGAGACAAAATCACATCGCAACAGTTATTTTCGTCTAATTAAATTAATTATTGTGAAAGAATAGCGGATTAATCGTATAGCGTGTGTTGTTGCTCTTGCAGAACAGAACAATCTTAAAAAATAATAGGATACCTACAATAAAATAAGGACTGAATGAAAAAAAAACACATCAACTAACAGTAGAATCACCCCTGAGGAGTTGTCTTGTCTAATGACATAAATAAAGGAAAAAATTACAGACAGGCGACCGGTTCTTAGTTAGGAAAAACCGTTGTTAAAACTAGTAGTAGTAATAGCGTCTTCGATTTGAATGTTTTCTTATAATTATTGAGAAACTGAAGCATCTTTTTCCTAATTGGCTGGCGCAGGTTCGCAGCACGGCATGCAACAAGAAGTTGTTATCTAGCAGGAAATATTTTAACGAATTTATAAAACTGAATATATTAAAATTGTGTTGTTTGTTGGTGGTAGTAGATGGAAGGAAATTCTTGTTATGTTGTGTGTTTTCTAAATTTTACAGAATTTCAATAAAAAAAGGTGTCAAGTCGACGACAATATTTCGTCTTTTAGATAATAATATTGTCTACATTTTTCCGGGATAAACTGTACAACAACAACAATGTTGTTTTAAATCTGCGATTTTGAAAATCTATACAATAATCCTTGTATTAAAATTATTGCCGGTTCTTGTATGGCCATACCGGCTTTTTTAATTTATGGAAATGTTTTGACAACACACAATTAATATTATTATTATTATTATTTTATTCTATAAAACCTAGGTTGTGAAAGGTCGTGTAATAAAGTTAAATTTTACCTGAACAAATGTCACAATATATTTTTTTTTTATTGATCCAACTCGTTAGCTACAACAAAACTGGAAAACCGTCAAATTTAATAGCTGGCGTTTCCGTTTTATCACACCGAAATAACTTTATTTATTAGCAATGTGTAATATTAATGGCTCATTATTGGCCGCGAATATCTTCCTAAAAGGTAAACAATTTAAAATTATAATTTCTCTATATAATGGCATGTATTTCCATCGAAGGGGACTCTAAATTCGATGAAAGATATAACGAAATTTTGCCACTTTCCGAAATCTAAAGCTTTTCTTTACTGTTACTGTTTTCTGTTCATAAATGTACCTACTTCGAAATTATTTATTTGTGTTCGTTTTTGTGGCAAAATTTTTTCAATTTTTCATCTATTCTGTTAGAAACTGCTGTAAATAGTTTGTTAACCACCACCAAAAGAAAAAAAACTGAAAAATTAAGAAAAGCCGGGTAGCATCACAAAAGAATGTTTAATATTTATAGTACGCACAGGGAAATCTCGAATATTTTGTAAATATCTTGGGGTGTTTTAATAGATTTTTAAATAACGAACACACCCCCATCCACTTTTATCCCGTTAAATTCACGTTTTATAGTATTTTCCTTTTATAACAAATTATTTATACAGTTTGAACCCTAAGAATTTCCCCCTCAGATAAATTCACGACTCGTGTCTGTAAAATAGTGTACATTTTCCTTGCCATTTCTTTCACCCAACTGCATTTAAGCATTTTAATTCGCATTTATGTGCAGTTTGGGCTAGCAAAACAATACATAGAGCGATACAACAGTGCCGCTACCGCCACCGCCGCCGCCGCCGACGACGACAATGACCGTCAAAGTTGCAGTTTAGGGATTCACTAGTTCTGGTAATTTATAGTATACTTTGGGTCTATTGGGGAGTTAAAACTTGTATAATTGGCTGCACTGGTTCGGAAACAGATTGCTTGAACTAACGGGGAAATTTACCACAAACCCTTTGTTTCATTTAAAAGGGTTATTTTACATCAGAGAGCAAAGATACTGACTTGTGCTTTAATCTCAACAAGGTCCTCTTTCTCCCTTTCTCTCTCTCTCTCTCTCTTTGTCTCTCAGTTATGGATTTCAAAATGTTCGAGACAAATGTCCAACCGGATCAACATTAATTAATTATCATCATCCTGAAAAGTTTTCTTAGTTAGTATTTTATCTGATTTATGAACCATTTTCTGGATCGAAACAGTTGCATGTAACAACTATATTAATTCTATTTTGTCGTCTTCTACTTGTCCCATTATCAATTATTTATAGCTTTATTTTTTCGGATTTTATCAGTTCTTTTTGTAGTTTGACGATCTGTGGACTAATTTGTTTTTGATTTGAAACAATTTCAATTATGTTAAATATCATTTAAAAAAAATTTATTAGTTACGATTACCAAATATTGTTTTAAAAAAGCTACCGACTTCTAATAATATCTATTGTTTTGGATTAAAAGTTCAACACATAAATAACTTGAAATTATATCTCTTCATAACCAACCCTTATCTAGCTACCAGTCTTTGTTTCACTATACAATGATGGATAGTCTCAGTTATAATTAAATTAAAGCACATTTTTGTAACGAGCTGTTTTTGGACGAAAGAACATTCATGTCAGGTTTGTAGTCCTGAAAACAATAGAATTTGAACAGAAAAAAAATACCATATAAAAATTTAGTTAATGCACTGTAAACATCCGATAGACAATTTAATCAAGTCGACTTTTAGGAAAAAAAATTATCATGCAAACAATTTTTTTCTTTAACGAAATTGTAAAATTTCTCCAATTGTCGGTCTTGACAATTTGCGCGGTTTCCACTGCTGGTACCAAAGCTCACCGTCGTCGTGTTTTGTAAAAATCGATTTCCGTAGAATGGGGCAAATTGTAACCTAGACTGTTGTCGTTTAGTTTAGAATGATTTATGTTTAATAAAAATTCCTCCACAACCAGGACCGGCTCGAAGCACCAAACCTACTAACAAGAAGTAGTTGGATAGGGGCGTTTGACGTCAGGGTGCTAAAGTGCATTACTATACTACAGGGCTGAAGTCGGCTATAACGAAATTTCATATAAAGACTACTAGGTTATTGAGGTGAAACTAACACAATTCAAACAGTGCTCACTCCCCTACACTATTTACCTGGATGTAACGATAGTCGGATATAAAGTGAGCCTCACTATAATGAAACTGTTTTAGTGAGTGTAAGAGGTGATACCGAGATGTCCACATATAAAGACATCAATATACCAACCTAGAGCCGGCCCTGTCCCTGCTCTTATTGGTAGTAAAATTTAATAGAAACTGAACAAAAACAGTTGGCCTGCAACTGCATGTTTTCTGCACTTATAACAATATTGTTGCAATTTCACTTGACTTGACGTTTTTACAGAAATTAAAATATAATACCTGGGTGCCAAATTATGAACATTAATCTATTAAGTGTTAACAGCTATTATCTACCTGTCTGTCGTTGAAACACCATAAATATACCGAGAACAACAAAGTAACTCAATTCAATCTAGTTTTTTTTTTTTTGTTATACATGCCAAAAATAGTTAGATGCGTGTCAAGTAATAATAGTAAAAATGAATGGATTAGAAAGTGGATCCTGTTGTGATTCCTAAACAGAGTTTTATGATGTCTTTTTCTATTGTCTAGTTCTGACCTAGTTTCCTTTAACTTTTAACTGGATAATGGTCATTTTTTTCCCTCCCCCCCCTAGAGTTTAACTAATGATCGTTCAATTCGACAAGCTACTGTTGAAATCCGACCGAAAACAAATTGATGTCAATTTTTACACAAAAAAAAAAATGTCGGTAATTCAAGATTGTTGGAGGTTTGGAGAGTTGTGTGGAACATGTGGGAATTTTAGGAAAAAAGTTCGATTTATTAACCAAAAATATGTGTGTGTGAGAAAACTGTGAACTCTTCTGGGGGTGTTTTTTTATGGTCTCGATCCCCTGTTGTGTGCTTGTTTCCAATTAGGCCGCTATTGGGAGCAATGTGTTACGTATCAAATTTCAAACTCGCAAAATAATACAGACAATTTATTTGTTATTATTATTATTATTATTGTTGTTGGCGTGAATTTTTCAATAAAAATATGCAATAAAGATGTTGCAATTTATCAAACTTGTTTACGTATATGATGAAGAGACTTGTATAAATAAATTAATAATAAATATTTCACAAACATCTATGTTATATGATACTTGAAAGGACCACCAGCAGGATTCGTGGTTTCAATTTCACTAACTATAAGTTGAACGTTTAATCAAACGAGCCGATTCTAGGTGGTCATTTTCAATCGATCACAGATTACCTGTAAGGTATCTTGAATCAAAAATCAATTCTTTCTAATTAATTAATAAACTAAAGCAGACTTGTCAGATTATTTCCAACTTGGTAAAAGTCTTTGTCTCTCTTTCTCATTCAGTCTCTCCTGTTGATTTACTAGGAGTTTGTTGCAAGGTAAACATACCACTAATTGGGTCACGTGGATCATGTTTTAATTGCCGGCATGTTTGTTTTAGTGGCAAATGGTAGAAGGGTAGAGGTATATACTTACCCTAGCTAGCTAGCTGTATTTTACGTATACTGCCCTACTTTTATGAAAACTTGCCACCCACAATAAAGTTTTCTTGTTACATCAAGAATTTAATATGACTAGTAGTGGTTATATAAAGCAAGCCAGGGAAAATCGCTGTAATGTCGTAAATAACTAATACGTTTAATAAATTAAACAAATCATGTACAAGGAAGGACTCTACCCTCTAATAACTTTGAAATGTTTTTTGCCCTTTATATGGTTAAGGTAAAATCGACTTGTAGCAGTTTATTTGCAGTTCGATTTTCTTTTATGAATTGATATAAACATTTTGGGGATACCTACAGTGAAATAAATTCAATCATGATTTATGGCTAATCAATAGTGTTTGTGGTTGCTGGCTTTAAACAAATAATTTGTTAATTGGTGTAATTTTCATTTTACCATAAAGGTTGGTTTAATACCAACTCATGCAATAACTACATCAATAATAAATTCATTTATACTAATTTTTGTGTAATGCACGCACTAGAACGGGACCAAATCGTCAGGTTTTTGTTGAAAACGGGAGTCTACAATAAGAATCAATCCATAGAATTCAAATGGACGTCCGTCATCGTCTTCATCATCGTGATATTTGACATTTGACAACAAGTTCGTAGAAACTTCCATTTGAATTGCTAAGTTTGTACGGACGTCATCAAGGGAAGATGACAATTGAGATGACGAAGACGAAGACGTCCATTTGAATTCTACGGAGTGGTCTTAAGACAGACGTAACGGTCCCGTTGATTCGATCCCGATCTGAAGCGCTAATTCAACAGTTTCAACAGTAGTTGGTGTTCAATATGTATATTATGCAGTATTTTTGGATAATTAATTGATGAACAAACTCGATAACCCTTCAAATTTTATTTCTGATATAATATTAATTAACAAATAAATTGTTAAAAGTATAAAATTTACAATAATGACTTTTAAGACTACCTACTGTAAATTATACGATTAGAATATAAAATTTAATTAATATTATCCTTCAATGAGGATTTTAATTGGAAAGTAGATCCATAAAATTTTTAAAATGCAAGATTTTTCTTTTCAAAGAGTTTGAGACTAGATGAATAGCACTGAAAAAAACAGGACCATTTTGTTAATTGAATATGCATTTACCGATGCAGTTTTCCATTTATAGGGCAATTGCATGCATGCGTTAATCTATGAAAATTTTGTATTTTATCACCACGACAATGTGACATAATTCCTGTTTATTCAATATGTTTAAAATTTTTATTGTTTTATGATGTGTTAATGTTTTCTTTATGGTTAATCAGTGGGAGTTGTTATAAGTAAAGATAATTGGAAATTATATTGTCTTGTTTTTTTCTTTGTGAATTTCATTAATTCCATTGTTCGTTACACAATCATTCCTATTTTGCTACTATCTACAACCAATTCTCGCCACCTAATAATACTTACATTTCTTTAAACCAAACATTTTCAGTCGTCTTATAAGCTTTCGTTTTTTTTTTGGTCGAATGCTCCAGTGACATTTAGAGATTTTTATTTTCACAAATTCCCTCCTAAAAGACTTACTATCCCGTATTTGCAGGTAATCCAATAAGAGTTTATCGCAGCAAGGAACTTGTGTTCTCGAAAAGTTAAGGTCGTGAGGGCATTATATCGATCGAATAAACGCTTTTCTGTCGTTTATAAGTATATAGGTAAAGTTTATATAGAGTAGATTGACTATATATTTTATATTTGTAGTACATTTAGGTATATAGTTTCTATCTATCTTGAGACGATTTTCTTGTGTTAACTTTAAATATTTAAAAAGGGGAAACAAAGATTTCAACAGTAAATCGACATTTACGTTAACAATACACTAGACAGACGGTTTTTGTTCGTGGTGATACTGAAAAGCTTAATATCCACCCTGTCTAATAACTAATGACGAACCCCAGTTATGATGAATGGTTTTGATTTTTTTTCGTTGATTAACAGTGATATTCCATCAATTTATTAAAAAAAAACAACAACAACTTTTTGCTTATATCATCATAACTGTACAATTTAATAGTTAGTTAATCTTCAAATATTAATATGTATAACTACTGTTAACGCCTGCATGATAAAGTAATAAATTCTGTAACAAATAGAAGTTAATTGAAAATCATAAATATGTTTTTAGCCTACATGCAAAATTTCATAGTACAACGGTAAAATCTAATAACTTCTATATATGTGATTGATATAATTAGAATATAATAAAATCTCTCAATTAAATTAACACAGTGTTAGATTTTATAAAATTTTTGATTCCATTGAAAATCTGTTTTGATTTAAAACGAATATAATTAATTTAAACAAGAAGGGTGGATTGAAATATTCACCGAAATGGTCTATTAATTAAATCCAGGAACGTTGTATCATGTATCATAATATTCCACGAAAACCTGATCTAATTATATGGTAGTAAATACACATATAATAAAGGCGAAAATTCAAATTTTCCTATATTATGTCTTGATTTTCTCACCCTCTAAACACAGCAGCAAAGAGAAAGAGACTTAATGTGAAAAGTAATTAGTGAAATTAATATTTATATAAAAAGGATGGTGCGAGACTGGCAACAGAGAGATTTAGAAGGTTTTTAGGAAAAGGATGAGGTGTTTAAAATGGGGGGTAATCATTATGCACTTCGCGTTCAATTACCAACGCGTATTATTCAAGAATCGTTGGTGAATATTAAAAAGAACTGTCGACGAGTTAGTTAAGCGAAATTTGCATTTTCTATATGTATAGATAATTTTTTTTTCACACAATTTAGATTGTATTTTCAGAGAATTTTAAATTAAAATTCAGTATAGACAATTAAAATTATGAGCTATCGAATTGTAGAAATTTTTGGTGCTTCAAAATTACTTTAAATTGCATTACTACTTCAAGTAACTACAGAAATTTAACAAATTCCACTATTTACTTCACTTAACCAATGTTAACACGTTCAATTTCACGATTTAATGAATTAAACCGGGTTCAACTCATCTGTTAAGATCTCTGTTTGAGTAATGAATAACATTGGCAATGAGCTGGTGCAACAATATTGTAAACAGAAATAGCTTCGAGATAGTAGTAACGTGTTGACGAGAATGGTATTTAATCGAAAATGTAATACAGGTGGGATTTTAACAACCTATACTACCTATAGAACTCAACAGAGATGGATTCAGACTGTCCAGAAATTTAAGCGTCTCTTGGGGCTCCCGTTGATTGCAGGACCACATCCAACACCCGATTAATCCGCCACTGCAACTCAATACAGAATATACAACAATATACCTACATAGGTCAGAGGTACGAAGATCGATTACGGAAATCAATCAGAACGTGGGCGGCGCAGCGAATTCTCTAAATACAGACCTAATTACAGATAATACTTGTATTATGGGTCTAGCTGTGCCGAGACGAATCGTTCTGGATTGCTTCTATACATATACCTCAACATTACGGATAGTTGTATATAATTTCAGTCCACAAAGACATACAATAGAATCGAAAAGCAAAAAAAACGGAGTAACAAAGATGAACCGAAAGGTACGCAAAAATTTCGTTGTATTTATTACCGTCTATGATGTACGTGAATCAAAGGGCTAATTAACAAACAATAGATCGACTTCAATTAACAATAATCCATATGTAATGGCTTGTAAATAACCACAATCGATACCACCATAGCGTTGATTAAAATGAAACTAGTTTTTTGCAGGTCATACGTTAAGGATTATTATTTTACCGTAAATGATGGAATTAATCCCTCTGGCTGTAGTAGAGAGGATGGAAAATGGTTTTTTGATTAAATGAAATGAGAATGAGATTCTTCAAATTGTATAGACATGATACACGTGTATGCTAATATCCATCCATGTCTAATAATAATAGAACAGAACGATAGTATACGTAAATTAGTAAATAAATTTCTAATTACAGTTTTACTGGGAAATGGTTCCCTCCTAATAATATTTAAATCATTAAGTTGGTGCTAGTTGAGGTGTAAGATCAATAATCAATCGAAGCCTTTAATTACTGGTTGATTAATTTTTATTAAGTCATTAAATTTGTTTGGAAACGTCTAAATACCATCAAAACAACCTTTCAAGCTTATCATTGAATAAGATCACCTATACGTAGTATTTTTTCTAGTAAAAACGAACAAAGTATAATTAAAGGAGTGGTTAATCGATTAATTCAAAAGTTAATAGTCTTCCAATTAACAGAACTGACTTTTATTGATACAAACTGTTAAGAAAAAAATATTGCCATATCGCGAACCCTATAGAACGTCTTTCTCTGGTATTAAAGTAGTGAATCACACAAAAAGGATCACAGAATTAGGGCATTAAAAACGTATCTTTAATATCTAATAAGTGATACTGGTGCCCTTTTGCTGCCAATCCTGATATTGGCTTTTTTGTCTTTCTTTCGTTATAATAGGAAATTGGATCCGGCCAGAGTGTATTAGCATCGGATTTTTCGATGGCAGTATCACCAGCAAAAAGGATGAAGGGTCTAAATGCCAAATGGATCACACCACCAAAAAAGACTGGATTAATACAATATGTTGTCGTTAATATGATATTGATTAGAAAAATACTGTAATTAGTAGACTTCTCCTGGATGCTAAATAAAGATTTAGAATGTGATCTTTTTTTCGTCTTGTTGTTGTTGACGGAGAAAATAGCTTTGACAAATAAGCGTAACTGGAAGAAATAAATGATTTCTGTATATTTGACTCCAGTAATATGAGTTGATGTGATTTTCTTATTTTTCATGTGTGTAATTTGTATATTGACGTAATTTCACACCATCACATCAACAGATTCATTAAAACACTGACAGAAAATTAGTGAGAAATCTCTATTGTGCGTTGTATAACATTTTTAGAAATTGACTGGATACTAGGAAAACTGCCGTTTGCACACACGATGGACAATCCAGGATTACATAAGTGCTCTCGACATCAATCCTCAGTGTTATCCAATTGTCACTACCCCGGTAACCGTTCCTAATCACACCTAAGAACAAACGTAGAGAAGAATCACAAAATTTCTTTTGCGTAAAACTCAAAACGATCATCATCATCACTCCACTCCAACTTCCTTAATATTAATTTCCGTCTTTAGTAAACTGTCAAGTCGTTGGGATTCAGAGGCGTCCGCCGATGAGTAGCATTAGTTCGGCAACAACCATCTGCATTGCAAATAAGCAATTCACTACGGCTTATGGCATATTCGCGATAAATTGAGAATGGCGGGCGAATAAATCGTCGTGTTGTTGTTAGATTTAAACTGGAGCGCACACCCAAAAATCCAGAGACCTTAATGAATTGGAACAATTTGTCAATAAGAATCTACTTTTTCTTATACATTCGGAATATTTTAAATAACGCGAAGACTGGTTTTACAAATTGAGTAATTATTTGAGTAAAAAAGTTAACACAAACCGTCAAGTGACTGGATTTTTCACTTGTTTTTTAATTTTGTGGAAACTTTATATAAAATCTTGTCTTGTTGACTATATTTATCATTTCTGAGGTAGTGCATCTTCGGTTGTGGAGATGCCACAGTGGAGAAAACGGGCTCCCAACAACTGGACTGTAAATAACTAAAACACGACACACGTATTACATTACATTCGAATACATTAAATATGGCATCGTTTCCACATTGAAACCGACAACGTGTCTACAGATTGTTAATGTCTGGTTACAAACGTAGAAGAAGAAGAAGAAGAAGAAGTTGAGACATGCCGAGATTTTTGACAATCTTGGGGAATTATCGTCAGGGACTTGTAAGGATGATGGACTTTACTAGTCTCTGTTGTGTTGTTTGTTGAAAGAATATTGAAAATCTCGCTCTGAGATGAACGTGAACAAAAAAAAACGATAATTCCAAGCAGCGTAGTTATAAAAATGTTATCATAAATACGTTGTGTTGTGTTTGATAATTAATTGTAGCATTTTTAACACCTTTTCAAGTTTTCTTATTATTCTCCCTCGAGTAATAAAGTAAAACTGTAAATATACGATGTTGTTATTTATCAGTCTTGATTCATCATCTTTGCTCTTGTTCCATTAACAGTTTTTTTCGTGTTCTTGAAAAGCAATCTCTGTATAAAGTATTTTTTTGTTCCAGGTAAGAAGTTAATCAACAACTAGCAATTACCATGCCATTTAATTTATCTACGGGTGAGTTTTTGTTTTTAAATTTCGTTTTGGTTCGTAAATCAAAACCATTATACTCCTATTTACTATTTACTGTATACCTAGATCCCACCAAAAACATCTATGTAAAAAAAGGCCAAGCCCTCCAGTGCGGAACTTCTTGAATTAGTCAGCC
>JAZBHA010000136.1:80114-110851 GCA_037464855.1 Iselma pallidipennis | reverse complement strand
GACCAACATTTCTTCCATAATTCAATAAAGTCGATCGAAGGGTTTATAATAAAAATTTCCCCCGCGAAAAAAACGTTAAAGTTTTTAAGTAGAAATTAGAATTTTGTCGGCACATATACGGAAAAAAACTGAAGCATCCTATGCTGTTGTTGTTGTTATAAAAGTTGGAACCGTAAAATTATAAAATGTTCTCGTTAAAATAAGACTGTGCCGCCATAAATTTGTTTGCCGGTCTATTGGTCTAATTATTCGAAATATAAAAATAAACAAAACATTAATTGGGCGAAACGAGAAAACAAAAAAATTCAAGTTATTTTAGGGGTGATCATTTGTTGTTGTTGTTGTTGTTGTTGTTTGAAGAATACGTTTATACTCACGAACGCAACCCTTCCCGCCTAGAGGTCAACGAATATTACCTGGAAATATAAAATGTATAGGGTGAGATTCCACTATACGTATATCTGTAAGATATTTGAAAAAGGCTTCTGTTTTCTAATTTAAAATTTAATAAAAATAAAATTGAGGAATTTAAAAGTAATTTCTGTGTGGTAGTATCGAAATTTATCAATGGTTTCAAATCGTTACAAGACATTTTTCGATGTTGTTTTTTAAAATCTCTAACAAACAGATCAACGAGATTGTGTAGAGAATCTCGTTCTATACAGCATTGGCATTGATGAAATATCTTCATACATCATCAAATCACACACCGATTGTCTCTAATAAATATAAATCTAATCATTCTAAGATCAGATTCATTTGAATCGAACACAATTCCGGCGAAGAACAACAACGAAAGGGCAGGTCATGCTTAATTGGAAATCAAGGATTACCACCCTATCGAGATGTATATCGGTTTAAAAAAAAAACGAAATCTTTTCGATATAAATTCTAGGTGTAGATATATATTTAAAACGCACCCTTTTCTGTATTGTCGTAGGTTAGGAGATGAAAATTGGTTGATATTAATGAAACTAGATGAGTGTGAGTTGAGTATTTTTTATTCCTTTTTTTGAATTTGGTAGAAAAAAAAATAAAAATGAATAATCGATAAGAGAGCGTAAAATAGACGGGTAGATTGACTGAATGTTCGGCACATATTTATCCATTCGTTCCCCCTTCTATTCTTTGTTCTTCTCTTTTTTTAAGTTTTTTATTGTTGTTGTTGTGGTTAATGTAAAACATTGATACAGGGTTCCGTGACAATAACATCGATAGATCACAAAAGGATCATGGTTTAATATGGCATAGTATTGATGAGCTCGTTAGGCAAGCAACCACATACAAACGATGTTTTGTATTGTTATACTATAGTGGAGATTTATAGTTGACTATCACTGACAAGACGATTTTTAATTCAAAGCCGTCAAGAATGAAGAGAATTCAGCTTATATCTAAAGAAAGGTAAAAAGATTTAGTTAGTAGTCGTATGATTTCATTCAATTATTTGAACAATTCTTATAAAAACATACCATTACAATCATTATACGATATTATTATTTTACATGAAAACTTGTCAGACTTGTATTCATTTTCAATATATCGAACCATGAACAATAGAAAGTTATCTTTTGTTATATGTGTATGTGGTGTTGAAGAAGCCGCTACTCCATCATCAACATCATCATCATCTTCATCGAAAACCATCGATATGCCATACCAACTAATTTAACTATTCACTCGTATATAATCCATTAGATGGTATTGTCATTCCATCACCATGTTACATCATGTTTCTTTTTTTGCTCTCTTGATCATAATGGATGGTTCTGATAGAGAAGCCGACAACTACCAACAACTGCTGGACTTACGAACGAGATGACTTTGAACAATTATTACCAACCACCGATAACAACAAGATTTAATTATGAATTTTCTTCAATTCCAACAATTTTTTTATCATTATTATTATTATTATTTATCTTGAATCATTTTAAATTAATGATGACAGTTTTATCATCTGTATAATAAATACATAACAACTAATTTAAATTTAACTGTTATTAAAAAAAATATTATGATAATAAAAGAAAAATCAGAACCTTATTCTCTTATAACACTTTTTTTGCTTTTAATTAAAAAAATATAATATTAGACAGTATCAAGATTGGTTGGCGCCTCCTTGGAAGCGTATAAACAACTTTTACTTTCTCACACGCATACAACGGACGCGTAAAAGCCGGCAGCTTTTATTTTGTCAGCACCATCTATCGTTATGAGGTGCTATCATTAAAGCTGCCCAGGTAAAAATTGCTCCAGTAAATTTCATCCAAATCTCAATTTTATATTGAAGCGAAATGAAAATTACCAAAAATAAGAAGAGCAGGTAGCTTTAATTAGTTTGAACTTCAATTATAAAGCCCTCTAGTTTAATGTTAGAAATTTCTATTTTTCATGTACCTAGTCGTATAATAAAAGGTCATTGAATGAGTTGTTATAGGATAGTGCTTTACTGGACGAGGAGTGAGTTCACCAAGTGCCTAGACTGATGTTCAGGCGTAGACTGGGGCGCCGAGTCGGTGTTCGTCTTAGCTTCCGGGCCCCAAGAATTGTACACCTACCATGGTCAAGATCGTAGCCGGCTCGCTTTGCCATGCGCCTCTTGTCTCACGGCACGCGCTCACAACCCTCAGCGCGCGCACCCTGCGATGGTGGGGCACTTGGTGCCGCTCTGCTACAAAGAGCTTGTAGATCATCAAAGTCCTTCATTCGGGGAGTAGCGTTTATTTAGGTTACGTCTTTTAAAGCTCATACACACTATATTCTTATTTTTTCATTGAAGTTTTATATAAAGTATTTCGCGTTATTGTCAAAGTGTTCACATGGCTGTCGTTCAAAGTCCTTATACAATGACTTTGGGCCAACAAACCAAGATTTACAACGTTATTCAACAATCACCTCAACACCAAGTGATTATCACTGGTGGTGCTCAACAGAAATCGACAACAACAACATCAACAGGAGCACCAGGAAAACGTCCACTAGCTCCAGCGCCGGACCGCAGTTCAGTCCTTGTTGGTGGCAATGATTTACGTTGTAAACGTAAAATTCAATTTGTTCCATATGGTGGACCACAACAACAGCCGGCATCGGTAGCAAGACGAAATGCCAGAGAACGAAATCGTGTAAAACAAGTCAATAATGGATTCGCTACTCTACGTCAACATATTCCGCAAAGTATAGCTCAAGCTTTTACACCGCAGGGTCCTGCTGCCGGTAGAGGAGCTTCCAAGAAACTTAGTAAAGTTGAAACATTACGTCTTGCTGTTGAATATATAAGAAGTTTGCAACAGATGATTGATGATCATGAGAACGACTTATCATCAACGTCATCTAATGATAATCTCCAAGAAAATTCAAGATTTTACAATAATAGTCCTGAACAATATTCATCATATCCAATATTATTACCAACACCGACATGTTCAGAAGCTTCTGTTTCACCAACACCATCACATAGTTCGGAAGGATCATTTTCAGCAACATCATCGAATTATTCACATACGATTTATCATCAAGAAAATTTCGAAAATTACGACCCAAAAAGTCCCGAAGATGAGGAACTATTGGATGCTATATTTTCATGGCAACAAACCGACTAACCTTAAGGTCAGTATATATTAATTAAAATTTGTTTGTCTCTTTTTCGTTACTAATTGGACCAATTTAAACGAATTTGTCAGATGCCGCGACCGTACAACACACAATTTAAAAGATGATTCAATTGATTAAGCGGTCAGCGCTTTTTCGTCAAACTTTTTAAATATCTCCTATTAGAAACAATTATACCATTCCTATCAAAATTACCAAAAAAAAAACACTCAGATGATAGTTAAATTTTGGCAGCTTCTCAGCAATATTATTAGATAACTTTAGATATTTTAATGATCCAAACTAGTTAAATTCGCGTCCATATTAATGAGATTCTTCGCGAAACAAAATAAAAAAGAAAAGAAGAAGACAAAACCGACACTATAAAATTAATTTTAACTCATTAATGTTCGGTTTGATAGAACTGCCTCAAAATCTTGGAAGAATGCCGCTTGATCTACCCTTGAAATCTCCATAAAATCTATTTTATTCGTAATTATTTAAATTCTTTACATATTAATACCTATCATATGTATGTACCTAATATAATGAAATTGCGATAAATTCATATATATATATTTATATATTTATGTGCGCTTCCGGAGAACTTTGCACAATCTGATTCTTTGTAGAAATGATAACAAACGACGTGAGGAGAAACCTGCTTGCTTTACCTGTATTGTATACACTAAAGATCCCTTCGTCCTTTCCTTTTTATAAAATAAACGACCCAATCTGTGCCTGTAGTTGTATATGTATGTGTGTGTGTATATGTGTGAAAAGAGTCTGCAAAAGAGATCGGGTCGAGGGGGTGAACACACACATATAGGAAAGTAGAGGGATGAAAAATCCCATTCACTTAAATATAATACCGTCTGCGAAATTGTATAAGAAAAAAAAAGAACCTGATGTATTATTTCTTTGTTGTTAGAATTTTGTGGTGTTTTATGTTACTGACGGTTGAAATTTTTTTCTGTTGCAGATTTGTTGAAAACAGAATTTTAAGGAAGCGATATTTTTGTTTTTTTTTAAGAAAGAAATCCAGTGCCTTCAAAGGAGTGATAGATAAACTCAACGAAATCTCAAGACAATATTTTTTCTATAAATTTATATATTTTTTACAAGTTATTATAGTTTATATTGTTGTTCTAGTCATTGTTTTCTATTGTAAATATTGTAAATAACTATTTAGTTTATTAAGTTGCTGCGCGTTTTTCTTTTTTTGAAATAATTGAAAATATCTTACGAAAACATTCCATTTTATTGGGGAATAACGTTCTGAGAACGTGTACTGAATCGAATTTTTCTCATACCTTGTTAGATTAAGTTTTTTTTTTCTAAATAATGTTAAGTTCCAAGTTCCATGACTTAATTTTTAAGTTGCGCTAAGTATTTTTGATACTTTTTTTATACACAATTGAATTTGTACTGATGATTGAAATAAATTCAATTTTTTTTTTAAATATAATAATTATGTGTATTATTTAATTAGTATTATTATTTGGATGAAATTTGGATGACTGTCGGAAAAGTGCACCTAATAAAATAGAAGGCAAGGTGTTGGGTTTGTGGCGCGTGCTATGAAGGATACACCTGCTCCCAAGAAAAACACATGTTGATATGCTAATAAGATTGGTAGAAAAAATGTCGCGGTCTGTTGTCTGTGTGTGTAGGTTTCAAAAGACTCCTGGAGGCGCTTTCCATTACAACTCAAATTTTATTATTGTTTTAATCACTACTGGTATTTAATTAGACGTCCGTTGAGTAAATTGTGAAGAAACTCAGATAATCGATAGGATTTTCAAAACCACGAGCAATTTTTTCTAGAAATTTCGATAGTATGGGGTACCACAACTTATACAAATATTTTAATAGAAAACTAAGTTTACTGTCCGTTTATTTCAAATTTAGTAATTATTTATAATCTTAAAATGCTATCTAATCATTAAAAATTCAAAAATATTATATATTCGACTAATAAATTAATGAATTATATCAACTAAACAAAATAGAATTTAATTAATTAGTCTTCTTGTAACTTGAAGCTATTCGTGGTGGAAAACTTTCATTTACAACGTAAAAAAAAAGTATTATTAATTACCCGTTTTAAATGAATAAATGAAAACAGGTTCTTTAGTTACAAATTACTAGAAAAATTTTAGAAAATAACATTTAAGGAATTCTGGAAAAATCTCCGGTTTACTTTGTCAAAATCTACACGAAACGGAAATAGGAGGAGGCTGCTTCAAAATCTGCTATATTCATCTCTTCCTCCTTCATCTGTACCTACATTCAAGCGTACGTACATATAAAAAAAAGAAAGAAAAAGAATAAAATTATCGCCCTAGTCTGGTCGTTGGTCTCTGGTTTTTGTTTGGATATGTAGTAGACATAGTCTACTCCAGTAAGATGCATTAACATATCGAGTAATGTGAAACCGGTATCGCGTGCAAGTAATCAAAGCCGGATCAAACGTCCTCTTCTGGCCACCACAAAAGCTCAACGATATAATCGCCATTCACAACGATCAAACCAGCGACAATGACTTGAAAAAAGAAAAAATAGTAATAATAATGACAATAATAATAATGATAATACAGTAGGTGAATGGTGACAGACAGGAAATCGATAAAAGAGACTACAATGCTAGATGAGAAAACATACTCCGGAAATCATCGAAATCTTGAAAATATCAATCTATACATCAAAATGTTTCCCACAATTTTAATAATTCCGGTGTCTTTATTATATTTTTATTATAATAAATATTTATTTTGTAGAAGATCGATTGAGAGGTATCCGAACGTCGATTTCGTCAATAGCTCCGGTCGCCGTCGTAATTACAAAGAACTGAACTTATCGATAGCGTTAAAGTGTGCACGCGATCAATCGATTTGCATGCACCCGTGCAATATTAAATTGCTACTTTATTTTAAAATTATTCACAAGAAGAACACTAGAAAGTTACTTTTATATGATTATAGCTATAGATATTTATAGTTATTGAACGGTTTATCATTAATTTTTTTTTATATTACCTATAATACATTGAATTATAGCATTACGATGTATATATTTTATGTAAAATGGTCATATTTTATAGCAGAATGTGTTCTTGTGTGAAACAACAGGGATATGGTGGACGGTGGCTTTTTGAACCGTGAAATTTTCTTAATGCTTAGGGATGCGGAAAGGAAACCACCAAAAGTAAAATGGACCACCGGAGACCTGTCTAACAATAAATATGTAAGAGGTTGGATTGGTTCAGGTTCAAGATTTTTGTTGTGCTATGTGTATATATTAGACGTGCCCTTCGATACAGTCGGTTGCACTTTTAAGATTTTAAATGTGATAAATACTATTTGTTATTATTATTATTAACATTATCATTATCTATATAAATAGAATCGAAGCGAATGTCTGTGATTTCGAAATTAATGACTCTTTAGCAACGTTTTGCCTTACTTTTTTTGGTTTGTCTGGATTTACAATAAGTCAAAAACTACTGAACCAATTGCATTGAAAATTACAAAGTTTGTAGAAGACATTGTTGTTCATAATATGCTTTTTGTTTCATTTCAATATCTCAAACGGTTCCCGAGTTATAAGGGTGGATATATGATTGGAATTTGGGGTGGTTGGAGATCAAATTCAAAAATAGTTTATCTTTTAGCACCTATAATGCAGATCGGCCGTACGCATGGGACGTTCCAGTTGTAAATTATATCATCATTAAAAATAATAAATGCAAAAACAGTATCAATTTTAAAATCATCAATTGTTGGTTCTCCGATTTCTAGGCGGACGAAATTTCGAGCAAACGCTATTCTCAATAAATTGTCACCTTTTCTTCTGAACATTTTAAGTGTTAAATTATGTCGTATTTAAACCCAACAAAATATGTATAAATGAGTATGTATCGTTCATTAAAATAAACGCCAATACTTCCAAAAGTACTCCTTTCTTAATTCAACTTAGGTATTATTTATTGCATTAATAAAATATACATATCTTTATGTTGAATTAACGGCGCCATACATCTCAAATAATACCAACTGTTATACCAATCAATTTTCTTTCAGAAATTTATTGCAAATTGTTGAGATAAACCAATAGGATGAAGATATATTTTACCAACCTAAGATACTGATGTCTGACAGTAGTAGTACTGCTAATATGAAAATATAATATGAAATAATATATTAACTGACTTCTGTTCGTTGTATTATAATGAATCGGTAAGATAAATCTTGACGTTAGGTATCCACATAAGAAAAAATACGCATATATGTATTATAGTTATTGATATTGCAATTCGAAGCGGCAAACATCTATCGAAACGAATAACAACAGAAAAACCTATCAAACTTAACCCACCAGTCCCCTTAATTAGTCTGAAAGTTAAAAAGTTTTATCAGAATAGTGCGACAATTCCGGAAATTCTTACCTAGCGACAACAAGCCGACAATCTTTCAATATGTGCTACCGACTAAACCAAAAACTCTATTACCATCCTATAGTTTCTTTTAAATCTGTTATCTACCATATTATGATTAGAACGATACCGAAAATAGACAAAAATTGGTTTAGTTGTCTGTACCAATTATATATGGTCAAGAATTGAAATGCCTTCTAGGTGGTCGACATTCTATATGATTTTTGTCTGGTGTCAAAAAAAAAACTTTTAAATTTACCTAACTTTGCCAATGGTGCGTAAATAGTTTGGCAATTTGCTTCAAATCAATGTTGCAGAAAAATTGATAAAATAGACAATCAGGATATTTAATGATGATTTTTTATTTGGGAAAAAAATTCCTTAAAAGTAATCGACTGTCTATGGTTTGTTTTCGTCAAGTTTGATCAAACGACTGATTAACAAGAAAACTATAGTGTTGCTAAAGACACACAAATTTGACGACAATATAAATTAAAACTAATAAACTCAGTTTTTTTTTGTCTTCCAAGTTTTATTAGCCGTCCAAATGAGGAATGTTTAGAAACAATGTTGAGAATCCGTAAATTGGAAGTACCTTATACACTATCTAGTGCTGCTCTATTTTATCTAAGCAAGTTGAGAGGCTCTTTTGTTAACTTGTCGATTTTTTTGAAACTAAACATCAAAAACTCCTAATTGTTGTTTTGGTCACAATTAGGCACAATAACGAAGACAAAACCGAAACTAGACAATTAGTTAAATTGAAATGGTCAATAAACCGAGATTTCGTCATTTGGAGACAAGACGCATCGTCAACCTTTACCAGAGTTTCTCCAATCAGTTTTGTAAGTAATCAATCAAGCCGACAAACGTGTTATATCATATAACACATAAGACCTGCCGCTTGTCGGGAACTTGAAAATCTTAAAAAAAAAAACTGTAAAATAGTATCTTTACATACAGCAGCAATCACAACAATCACTGATAAACACAAACAGTAATGCAACAATAATAAATTTTATATATTTTGTATTTTATTTTATCTTTTATTGAAATCGCGTCCGTTCACGTCTTTATCTTGAAAAAAGCAGAAGAGAAAAACGAACGCACAACCAGAGAAACATTTTTATGCAAACTCTGACTCCATAAATCAATGAAGCAACTGACACTGTTTTCTCGAAAAATTTATTACCTTATATTTTAATATCATTCCACCCGTATCAAAGATGATTTTGAAACACCACAACATCCATATGCATATTTATTAAAAAATCGTGTTTGTTTTAAGTAAACATATAGGAGATAGAAGAATATTTTATTCAATAGATGTTTGTTTTAGTTAATCGAAACACAGTTGGAGGTGTGAGATGTTCAGTGTGAAAACATAGGCTACTCATATTTTCATTCGTCAAGTTGAAGTGAATTTTTTAATAATCAAGAAACGCAAAGAAAAAAAAAAGATTAGAGGTCTCGTGTCGACTATAATTGCCCCAATTATTAGAGTTAAATTGAGCCGAATGTGCTACAAGGAAACACCTAATAATGATATATATTTCAATTAAAGAGTATCTCGTAATCGACACGTAATAGGATGATAGGTAATATTGTGTCGGCATATCAAAAGGGAAACAAAACGTGCTCCTCAAGCCATACAGTGTGTGTGTTGTGTCTTATTGTTGTGTATCATCCAGTATAATGAACGGGGAATTGAACTGATTGGGACCTAAGTCTCAATATCACCACGACTACAATCAATCGTCAACAACATTCTATCCCTTCATTTCCAAAACCACCATCATCCCTACAAATTTATTCAGATAAGTCCAAGAAAAATACCGAAACTATAACCCTTCTCAAAATGATAAAAGGCCACTGATACTAAAAAAGGAACAGACAGGAAACAATGACACATTGAGAAGAGAAAAAAAGTGTTATAAATTCACAGCAGAAGCGAGAGCGATGAAAGCTGAATTAAAAAGGAAGGATTTATGATTTGGAAACTGGATGATTCAATGAATTTCAGCCTATTTTGAACGTTTTTTTTTCTCACCTAAGCTTACAAGGGAAACACTGAAACCGAACACCTACAACATGTCAGTGATGTTGTCAGGGCCGGACTGGCTTACCTTAGCCCCGAGGGAATTGATAAGAAACGAAGGTATCTCTTCATCTGGCGATCTCTATTTCCATACTGTCCAGTCCGACACTGTTTACTTAGCTGTTACATACTTTACGTCACAGTAGGACAAAACACGTATACAGACAAGTTTTTGTTCTTTGATAACAACGATACATACGAAATAAAGTTACATAATGTCCTTTGTTGTCGCAAGTTTCTAATCAGTTGATTTTAAGACATCGATGAGTCAACATGAAAATTTTTCTAATCTATTTATTTAAATAAAATAGTGTCGTGGATAGAGTGTGTGTTGTGAGTCAATCAGTGTAAGTGCGGGAGTGAAATTACTACTAACATTAAACCGTAAAAGTTATCAGTGTGAAGTGTTTTCTAAATGGACCACTACCATCCACCATTGATGATCAGCGTTGGGCGACTGCGCAATTTTATCGGAGAGGTTCAGCAAAAGGATATCATCGAAAGGGTAAGTTTTACAGCACACCATGGTTTTAGATTTTGTTTTTAAAAAAATAATGGGAGTACCTTAAAAAATTATCGGTGGACCCTCAAACACTATTTGGTCCTCAAAAGCTTATTGGGCCCGGGTGAAATCTCCCCATATCCCCCCTGTCCAGTCCGACACTGGTTATTGTAGTGATGGCCCACTGTTAAAAATTGGTAACATTAGGAAATCACATAAAACAATAGTTATGGGTAGGTTTTTGGTCCCAACCAATAAAATTATAGTTTGAAGACAGGAAAAAAAATAAAGAAAAGAAACTAATTTTTTGACGACAGAGATTAAAAAGTTACAAACGTAAATCTTTGGATGTAATTTACGATGTTCATAATATAAATTATAGAAATTCTAAGCAATAAACTAGATTATTTTTCTAATTATAATAGAATCTTATGTTAACTACTGTTTCTGGATGAGATTAGATCGTTGAAACTTTATGGACTTGATGTAGTATTTGAGAAAAAACGAGAAACAATAAAAACTGCCAAACTTGTTCAACTACCTACACGTTTCCGAAAATAATACTACAATTTTCCAATTTTTTGTTCTAAGCAAACTCTTCCGTACTGAATTTCCTGTTTAAAAGTTCAATGAATTTGTCAAACTCTTCAGAACATCTCTATTTGATCAAGTAATTGAATAAAAAATTAGCCGAATAAAGGTCTCCAACTGGTGATTGTTTTCGGTATGGTGGGTGATTTCTGCACCACCTGGATGTAGTCGATTAACTGAATTTGCCCACCTTCGGTTCTTTCTACCCTAGTTTAGATATAAATAAATTGGTTCACAGTAGGCGGCAGACATGTTGTGGTAAAACAGTATTGTCCAACAATTTTAATATGTTCTAGATGTGCAGATAGTTTCCAGTTTTATTGTAAATAAACAATTAACTTTGTGCTGGAGTGAGGAGTGTGTTGGATGGCACCCACTTTGACATCTACATTGACAACAAAGTGGGTGGTATTTTCAGTAGTCACGAGCCAAATAGTTAGTATAACTAACCATCATCTCTTCTCTATATCTTATCTATTTTGGAGTTTTCGTTATATTTTTCACCAAAAATTTCTATGCTATCATAGGGATCTTCGATTGAGCTTTTACATGTCGATCAATGCATTGAAGAATATTGGTGGTCTGGTCCTTTTGAGAATAGAAACTGTTGTTTACCTCGGTCATTATTGCACTATTTGTATACATTTATCTATTGTGTATTGCCACTAAAGATCTAGGCCCAAAACTACCATGATTTAAGGTTGATTTTTTTCTCGATATTTAGTAGACGAAAGCTCAATAGTTTCTTGATAGATATTTTATACTATGCCATCTATTCAAAATTGTGGAAGCATTCAAACCACAAAATCTCTAAATGTATTGTGTAGTCTGTTTTTTTCTTCTTCGTTTGCTTTAAAGTCACTGAATAGTACAGCAAATAATTTCTTTTCTTCCTTTTATTTATGCAAAAGGGCGTGACAGTTTCATCCTTAAAACCTTCATTTTAAAGATTTTCATATAGTAGGTGTACCTATACCTATTGGTATAAAAAGTGTTTTTCTTGTTTGTTTGAATGTTGGGTGATTATTACAGTGTTTGTCTCCACACTTCGTTATCGTGATGAAAAGATATGTAATATCGGTGTATCGGGTCGGCTTCGTGTACAATCAACAAAGAGCTTTCAAACACTTAAGATAAACAGTGTCTTAAACTAGCGATCTGTGAAATATATTCGGCGTCAATATATTAGGTACCAGTTTCAAAGACTCAAAAATCTACCTAAAGCAATACAGGCGCCGGCTATAAAACCAAGAAACTATATCAATCATTTATCAAAGATTAGTTAGCTTGAGGGTGAATTGTAAAATTGAAAATCCTTTTCTTTTAATTCCAATCCAAAACTAACGTGACTGGAACAAATAAGGTAGAGGAACGCTGATCAAGACAAGGTCGTTTGTTGGCGACCGTCTTTCATTGCTGATGGTAGTAGTAATGATGATGATGATGATAATGATAGTTCAAATGGAACAAAATCTGCAACCGCATATTTGAGTTGTGGTTACTCAAGTGAAAACAGACCGCCGTGATCAGGAAATACCATAGAATAATCAAGACGCGTGTCTTAAAATCCATTATATACAGCTTCTAACATGAAAATTAAGATATTTAAAAGAAAATTTGAAAAAAAACTAGCCGTTTTCAATTCAGAGAATCATATAACGACGCTAGTAAAAGTCGGTAATAAATTTAACATGAAAACTGACCACTACAGTTCTATCCCGCCGAGCGGACTGGCTGGCTGGTGTAGTAATTCAAAACTCTCCACCCCCATTTTAGAAACTACCCCAAACCTGTAACATTCACACAAAAGTCACAGATACAATAAAAATGGATTTTCGAAAATCCAGTAAAAGATCTTTTACTGTATTGTTATTTTTACGAAATTTTTTCGGTAGAATATATTCTATTGTGCAAGATTTTCATTCGTTCGTTGGTTTGTCAACCCAAAAAAAATAAATAAATAAAAAGAGATTGTTATCTGGAATGGAAATATTTTTCGGATTATTTAAAAATCTAATAATACTATAATAATATAACGAAAGTTTTCCAGAAAAGGTGTAAAAGTGGAATTTTAACATTTATGAAAATGAGGAAAAATTACTTCATCATCTTCTAATAAAGGGCTAAACTCAACACATAAATTAGAATATATTTTGAATACATTTAAATAAACTAGAGTAGTTTTATTACTCTCACATAAAAAACGATAAAATTTAGATGTTAATTTGATAACTGCGAAATTATTTCAGAGATGCTCGTAACAAGAAATATAAATTAGATTGAACAATAAAATATTGTTGATAAAATCATTGGGAAATTATTTTATTTAAATAAATTATTTTCAATAAACCAGGAAAGCAAAAAAAATCGCATAAATTTATGCAAAATGTTTGAAAAAAACCAGACTAGATTGGGTCTTAGTGGAACCGGTTCATGTTCAGCTAATTAGTAAATCCAAAAAAAAGACGAAACATAGTAACTTGCTTCAAAAAATATTCATTTGATGAATGAGACTTTAAACGATATATTTGAACAACGATGTGAAGATCGGTGAATTTACAAAAAAAAATTAAAGAAAAATTTAAATAAATATGTCGGCAATAGAAATTTATCTTGAAACACCATTTTTAATTAAATGTTGTGAAAATTTTAACGAATTTCACCAAATCAACTGATAAGTAAGAATGTTCAATTAAAATTCTTGTTGAAACTATTTAGATAAAACATCAACATTTAACAATTACATACAAATGGTCGGTTTTCCAACTTGAAAATCTAATCAATTTTCTAACACTACAGTATTAGATCTCGTTTAGATTTCTATATTGATTTTATTTACGAAACTTTCGATATTGATCTAATTTGGTGCTTGTTAAATTTGTTTTTTCCCAAGAATATTTTATTCATTATCATTATTAAATCGTTGCTGGATCCATGTTTCCTTTTCGCCTTTATCGCCTGAAAATTTTCTCATATCGTTAATCATTGAGCTAGTTGTAATTTTAACTGATTACGATTCACAAGTCTTTTTTTGTGTACAAGTTGTAAAATCAAAGATATTTATAGCGAGATATATGAAATAAAATAGATTTAAATGCAAATTAAGAGTGAATTCGTGATAATCCCCAAGCCCCAGTCCCGTTTGACACGAGATTTGACAGAATAAAGGAGTATTATTTTCATAAAATTAAGCAATTAATAGTTTAACATTCCTGTTGGTGAACGTCTGTGTGTTTGTGTGAGAGACTGATTTATGATCATCCCTCAAAAAGATTCGTTAATAGAAACCGACCAACCCTTCGAATTTAGCTACCACCACCACCACTATACCATCATTAAATGACTCGTCAATATTTTGCAAGATTCCTATCCATTCAAATAAATCAAAAAACTAATGATGTTCTTCTTTTTGGCAAATGAAAAATTAAATCAAAAAAAAAAACAATACCTTAATCAACTACCCTTTTATTCGTTTTTAAATTAAGACATCTTCTGAATATTTATAATCGGCTTAAATTACATAAGACTCAAAAACTAACACTGGAAATTTATTGAGTATTAAGAACACTGAATAGAGTTCTAAATAAGAATTTAAAATATACGAAAAAAAACACATTATTTTAAAATGTTATCAAGATTTGATTCTATTATAATATGATCCGCGTGGAAAAATCTCTCTCTACAACAAGTATGTATTTAATATTAAGTTATTAAATATTTGATAACAAGATGGTAATGTATTATGATTGAAATTTATGAGGATAAGCCTTGGTATTTTATACAATAACAGGATTATAGAATTTATGTTGACAGGATCAGAAATTTCTGTAATAATCCTGGACAATTGCATACTTGTTTGTCAACGGCTAACTGATCATTCCTACACACAAAAATTAGAGAAAAGGAATTTCGACATCCGATCCAAAAATGGTAATATTCCACTATTCCACTTTCCGAATTTGTTTAGCTACCGTATTTACGTGTACTGATAAAGGACTTCTTTACCAATTTCTTTGCAATAATGATGAGTTCTTTTATAGGAATAGTTTTGTACTGGAAAAGCAATCTTCTAGTTTTTTAATTAAATAATAAACTTTTTTATAAGCCCTGACCATAGTTACGGACTAAAATGTTTCACTATTCCTCTTCATAAAACAGTTGTTGGTGAATATTATCGATAAGATCTTCACGGTCTTGAAATTCTAATGCAAAGAAATTGATTAGAAATTCCTTATTCTGGATGCTTTTAGAAAAATAAAATTCGTCGACTTAATCAATTTATTAATACAGATGCCACATGAAAATCAGTTCCTGGCTATCTTCTACCAATTAGATCCTTCTTGACAACAAACAAAACAATTCGTTTGAAAGCGTAGGAGAGAAGAACTTGTCGTTGAGTTATCTAATAATGTATAACAACATTTTACAAAAGCACATAATCAAGAAGTGGAAGATATTGGCCGATAATAATAGCTGTGTGGTAATTTTAGACACTGAAGAGATTATTCCGATTGGTATGAGCTTATCAAGGACAAACTGCCAATTAAATCTGTTTATTTTCGATGATAATTAATTTAGATTATGTTGTAACTTGTTACGTGACAATAATAACTGTTTCGTCTTATTCTTTTTAGTTTGTTTTTTAAATTAAACATCTTTCGAATCCCAAATGCAGTATCTTCGCTTTTTACAACTTTATAGTTTATGAAAATTTCATAGGTCTGGTTAATATAATTTGTAAAATAATCTGGATTCGTTAATAATAATCGGTATCATACTATATTCTGGAATAATCATCTTTACTGACTTTAATGACTCTTTGATATACTTACCGGCAATGAGTAACGTAATAAAGTATTTATTGCTTTATAAAAAAAATCAATACAAATACAAAAAAATTCACACAGAAAGAGAAGCGTAGGCGCAATATATCCACCTAATAAAAATACCATTTTTAGTCTTTATATAAATTTCAATAGGAACTACCTAGAAATATTATTAAACACCTACGTATTTACAACGACTGTAGCGACTTTAGGTAGTCGCTAAAAGATTCCTAATTTTAATTATGTATAGTCACTTTCAAAGACGATCTAGTAATTAATATTTCGTTACAATCAGCACTTCCGCAAGATTCTAATTATTGTCGGTTTAATTGGAAAAAAAACGATCAACTTCTAATGAAATTAATTTGTTATAGTTTGGGTTCGATCATCGTATATTCATCCTAAACGCATTCCATTGTATATTGATTTTCGAAATCATGAATTAACGGAAATGACGGTGTGATAAAGGTTCTACTGATAAACAAATTAAATAGGAATTTACAGAAAGCTAGACTGCCAAAAAAAAAACCGGCTTGTTAAGTTATCTAATAGTGGCATAAAGCAATATTCAATTTGCAAGTATATGAAACGCAATTATGCTTTTTTTGAGTTATCTAATACAGATGATTTATTAATAATGCAGTAAACATTTATAGCCGATTATTAAATTCTCTGTTTAATAATTAACTTTTGAAAAACTACAAAATTGCCAGACAAGATTAGAAAAATGTACGGGGTCGATAACACGAGTTTTTGGCAATATGTTTTTTTTTTAATCAAAATATTCTATTTGCCTGACGGTTTGTCTTAACTTCTGTGAAGGTGAATATTTATTATAAAAAAAATCTAATAAAAAGTTACTCCAAATATTAGAAAGACATCTATTAATGAATACAACGATTGAAACGCCATTTATACTAATTATAGGCAAATTAGAGGCATTTAAATTAAAAAGATGTTTCTGAACATTTAATTTGGCATTTAATTTGAATTTGAAAGTGTTTTTTTTTAGAAAAAATAAAGTCGGACTGATGGAAAAAACGAGAAATTAGAAAGAATAAATTTTCCAAAACTGACGTCTAATTTTTCGGCGTTTCTTTTTTCACACACACACACACTCTCATAAATCTCAAACTAATTAGAAGATCATCTAAATAGGTTTGTTTATGGTAGATTCAAACTATAAGTTAATTGTATGACGATAATAATAATAATAATAATAACAATAATAATATTAACAAATCAAACATGCCGACTGACATAATAATGAAGGTTTATACTGCCAATAATGCAATTTGATGACAAAAGAATTAAATGATTCCATCTCAATTTATATATTTTTTTAACAATAAAACTATAAAGTCCATTATTACGATATCTAAATGGACCACAACAACATAAACATGATATTTTACAACTAGCAACGATCAAACTTGGCATGATCGGATGAAATTCGTCTTTTAAATACATTTAAGGCACTGTTAAGTTGTTATTCTGTAGGGCTCCGGTAATCAAAAAAAAAAGAATAACAAAGAAATAGATTGAAAGTAGACGAGCAAGAGTGTGTATAGTACAGTGCCGCGCCCACTTTAGTTAATGAAGAGATCAAAAAAGAGGCACTGACAGCTTCTAAACTATCGTAGCACCCTGCAATATTATGAATAAACATGAAGCTTATTAGTGGACTGGTGGTTTTCTAAAGTGGCATAAAATAGGGCCGGTGCTAACGAGCCATCGACAATAATTTACTTCTCAACATCACAAGAAACTGAAAGTATATACTAGGTATATGTGGTCAATTTTTTTCCCTTATATATATTAGAAGTATATGACAGTGGCTAAGTTGGCTAATAATTCAAAAATTTCATTGGAAAAGGGCCACTGCAAAATTTGCGGTTTCTCCAATTTTCCTTATAATGTAATCTGAAACGTTTATGGTGCCTATTAAAGATTCGTTATGGGCCAATGTGGCTTGTAAATTATCCGAATATGACATAAATCTAGTCGAACAGGTGGTGGCTTTTACTGAAAATTTCGATTTCATTTAAACAGGTAGCTTTACACAAGTACCTATTTAGTAGTTTTTTTCCGTATCACTTTGAATTGATCGCAATTACATCTCAATCATGACTATTAAATCAGTCAGTATTATAAATCTCAATAGGTAATTGTAGCTTTGTTTAGATAAAAAAACTATTTCGACGATAATTATTGTGCCATTTTGACTACCATTGCAATTTGTCATCGGGTCAGTTTACAATCCTTTTTTTCTCTTTTGGAGCCGAAATCGTCGACATCCACAGACATGAGTGTCCGTTTTTTTCGGTAATAATTAACAATTGGTGGATTGAGAACGCTACATTTCTTTGATAAAATAGTATCATCATCAATTCCAGAATTTTCGTTTTTTTCCTTTGAAATTCTGTGTTAGACTGGCCTGGTCTGTGTGCAATTGTTAAAAGTCCATCATCAGGTGTATCAAAAGAGAAGTAGGCAGCTGGGCCTTTTTGATGTTGATCTCGTATATGAGATACTGTTTTGAAAGAAGACACGTGATCTCGATGTTGGCAATTTTATATATATGTATGTATTTTTTTCCCTCGTCTCCTTTCTACTCCTTTCGTTTATGTTTTTCTTGTTAAACTAGAAGGGTTGCCAAATGTCGAGTGGATAGAGGCTGTGTAAACAGTAACTGCGGGATATTTGAAAAATGTATTAGATACACACAGTGGGAGAACGAGAGAGAAGAGAAAAAAGGAAAGATGAAAAGTAATAAACAGCAAAACGATCGAATTTCGTTATTTACTTTCATCAATTGGTTTTTTTCTCCGGGTGGGTGTGGAGGTCCTCGATGACGATGGCCAGATCTTAATTTTATGTAACAAAAATGACCAACAATTGAAAATTTTATTCATTTAATATAATGAAAAGTAATTCTAAATGATTTGCATTTATTGATCTTAAACAGCAGTTTTCAAGATAAAAATTATTATTTATTATCAGATTGTATATAATCAATGAGAATTTGTCCAAATTGCCAACATAATCACTGTTTTTCAACTAAATATTTCCAAACAAATTTAACCCAATTTCGATAATTGCACTGAAATTGAATGAATTCTGATGATGATGTTTTTATATAATAGAATGGAAATAGTTATAAGATTTCATCGATAAATTTTGAAAGTCATTGTCTGTAAAGGGTTGTCGATTCGATTCGTAGAACTGGCTAGACTGGGGGGAGAAAGAAATTATGTTTTCACTGTTCGTTTTCTCAATATATGAAGACTTACAAAAATTTAACAAGTGTCAGAATTTCTAAGATATCAAGTTGCTTCGAAATTAGTCTACTGGAAAATTGTTCGTATTCATATAGTTAAAAGAGCGATAATATGTGAATGAAGGATTATAATATGAGCCTGTCAAAATATTTAAACTTGTCAACACAAGAATAATACATCTTGTCAGCATATCAGTATTAGAAATTATACGACTCAATAGGAGCTTTACTGCAGTGAAGCTTTTCAGATGTAGGATAATTTCAATTTCTGAAAAAGCTCAGGAAATTCATCAAATCTGGATGAAAAACTACAAATTTTACACAACTTATATGAACTAATTGAAATAGAGAAATATTCGGTTTGAGGCGAAATCTGTAACGAATTTTACATGGTTTTCCATTGAGAGAAACTCTCACATGTAGGTCTTGAAATTTTCGATTGTTACAGAATATCGTACAATAGACATTTCTTGCGATTGAAAGGGTTGTTATTGTCACCCTTTAAGTGTTATAACCAAAAAAGAAAAGGAGAATTGATGGACAGTTTTACAATTCAAACTCACCCCCTATAGTTAGAAATTCTTATTATTATTGGTCTCATGAGAAAATTTAGACACTATATGTATATAACAATATAATAGGAACCGTTTAACTGAAATTGATACTATTTTATTACAAACAATAATGACGAAAGGGAAAACTTATTATTAGAAATAAAAAAAATCGTTAAGAAGAACAATCATTTTCATTTGTTGTGTTTCTATTGATGTCTTTAAAACTTTTAAATTTTTGGTTGGTGTGAACATCATTCAAGTGTTTGTCATGAAAGGATCAATAGAGGCTAAAAATTGCAAGAATGGTCACCTAATTGCATTCATTGACACCGAGGCGTGAGCCACTATTGTTGAAATCCTGTCGTTCTGTAGAATAAAATGTAAAAGAATTGTTTAGCCATTCAATACGTTTTCGAACAAAAACATCTTTGCCGATTTTCGAAAATTTTCGGAGGTTATACGGATATTAAAAACATTTGACTCAAGAATCCACACACATATGGAACAGTTCGGACACGCTGACCGCAAATTTAGCAATTTTAAACGAAAGGAAAAGTCTTAAAAGAAACCGAAATGAATTTAATTCTACCGTGGACAGTTAAAATATTATTTAGTAAGACTATTTCGGGGCTCGTTCTTTTATAACTACTAGTTTGGAAATTTTTGGTCAAGCGATATCCCATCTTTCGATCATATTAACCCATCTTGAAGAGTTTGTCTGCATCTAACGGTCTTAAATATTCATCAAAAGACCTATTATAGTCCAAATAGATGTAATTAAGCGCATTTAAACGATATAATCTAGCCGCCCTAATACTAAGTATCAGATTTGAATTTTTTCCTTCACCAATCCAATTTACCTCCCTGTTTATACCACCGCAGGTTATCCAGATTTTGTCTAACGATAAATATGCCATAGACCTACCATATAGCACAACGATAATAACAATGAAATTGCTGATATGAATTCTGCAATCAATCTTTTATTTAATCAAAAAAACAACAACGAAGGAAAAAAGAGGCAAAAAGTCCATTACAGGTATAAGAAGAATAGAGAGGAAGTTGATGGAGATTTTCATTAACAACATCAGGAATCGATCGCGTGAATTGTTATGGTAATGATCTTGAATCGATCTAGAGATGGTACCCTTTTGTTATTTGATGATGGGCCATGGGTCTTGTGTGAAACAATTAAGTCTTTTGAATCTGTAATGACTCGATTATATTTTTTTCCTCTTCGTTTTATTTTAGTCTTAACATACTATCAGACGATTTTCACACCTTTTTCGAGATTTCTGATATGGAACTAACCGGGGGCCCGGAAGGTAAGCTCATTAACGATGTAGATCTAACGTTTGGAAGAAAATGGAAACCACCCACGGATTTTAATAAAATTGGAACGTTTTATCAAAAATATTGCATTTTGGGCTACATACTTCAATATTTCACAGTATTCTCAACAATTCGTGGTGGGTGTTATAGTTTTGATTCGATAAAAAACATCAACAGGACAAAGAACTAGCTTTATTTTTAGAAAAAAAAAGGTAAATTATATGATTACAACTTAGAGTTTTTGTTGATGATGGTTTTGGGCATTGTTCTGAATCTTGATCACGTGCTAGTTTTGTTGATTTTTTTTCTATTAGGTATAAGTTTAGGTTGTGTAGTATTTTCGTGGTCACGCGCCGACGCCTCAATAGGATTGATCTCTGTACACGGACGGATGGTCATCATTCTTATATTATGGTCCAGTAAACTACATCGGTGGTCAGTGGTGTGGTTTTGTTTGTTGTTAAAAGTTAAAAATCAGATTCTGATATGCGGATGAGTGGTCAAACAACGGCCGCTCAATAGATTGGCACTTGAAGTGCGCCAGAAGGACTATCACCTGTCTAGTAGTAGCACATTACCTCTCACCGAAAATATAACAATTTTTTCAAGTTATTTATTTACTTATTTATTTAGTTTTTAAACAAAACTAACTACGGACAAAAAATTATCACAACTATCATCGAAACGAGTTCTCTATTTAAATCTTCACATATAACGAGCTTTTCTCGATAGATTTAAGCGTTTCGTTACAAATAATATATTGAATCTCATACTGTGAATTTTTTTTAATGAAAATATTTTCCATGATTTACATAGTGACATTTAGATATTTAAGAAGAATTTATGCTGTCTTTTTCCACATTCTGTTTTCAGTTCAGTTTTCGCATTTAATTATACATAAATTTATCGAAAAATGGAGCTTTTAATTTAATTTTAATGTTTGTGTTTTTATTTTTTTGTTTAATATAAAATACTTCTGAAATTTATGCCGGAAATTTTCAGCTGGATCTTGGCAATTAATCACTTGAAATTTTGCTTGGAAGCGTTTGGCTCATTTGTTCGAATTTAATTTTAGTCTGCAGTAATAAAAATTGATCGAAATATATGATGGTCAGTTGTCCAATAAAAAACAGCATGAATTTTAATTTATTATCACATATGTGTAGATGTATATGTAACAGTACACCTTGAAGAAGACGTAATAGGAATGTGATAAATATTGCCAAAAAATAATAAAAATGACGATACACTTTTCCTTTTCCCCGTCTTATATAGACTCTTTTATTATTATCATTATTATTATTGTTATTGTTGATCAGGTTTGATGGTCGTTCTTGTCACCTCATAATCGGCAAAATTTTCCTTATCCATTACAATCTACATGTGTGTGTGTATGTAAATTTGAACTTATATAACATATACCTATACAATGTATCAGATAATGCCAATAAAAAAAATAATTATGACAATAAACAAAAGGAACATAATTATTGTTGTTCTTGTAAGATGACGTTTTATGGTCGCTGTTGCTGCAACTGAATGACTGCAGGCCTCCTCTTTTACACTCATGTAAAAATTTCCAAACTGTAATATCATCATCGTTATTATTCTACATATATTGATCGAATATGTTGCGAATTTGTGCAAACTTATGTTTTCCTATTAACTACTCGTATAATAAGTAAATCAAGGATAGAAATCTATATAAATTGGTAGAACGATTTATATTTTCTAGCTTTCATAAAGGCAATTTTACGCCTCATCTATGATCGTTATTTTAACGTTATAACGTTATAAACTAATCACAAGACTTGCCTATATTTAAATAAATCGACAGAATATTACTAATGAATAATGTTAGTAATTATCTTTTATTATAAGTTCAATGGGAATCAATATGATAACAATAAATGAAAATCGAGTTTCTTGTTTTGTATTCCATTTCTCTCTCATCTTGATTTGCCATTGGCTTTAAATGGGATGTGTAGCGAATGATGGATGAAGTTGGTTAATAATTTTGATAACAATATGCAATTGTGAAAAGAAATTTATTATTGTTATTGATGATATTATCTATACATATATAGTCTTCCTCTTTTTTTTGTGTTTTATAGAGTTTATATAATGATATCAAATCCTGCCAAATTTCCTGGTTCTTATAAAGCTTATATTACATCCGACAATCGTTATATAAATAAAGAAAAAACAAGATTAGATTTCCACTGAAAAATAACTATTTAAATATATAAATATAAGTAAATTTCAACAAAAATTTATAAAGACCACCATTCAAATGTTGTATGATAAGTTTGTTTGTTAATCATGGTAACTGGGGTGGCACGTGGTCCTTATTGCTTACAGAAGTGCGTGGGCGGTAGACCTGTTCCATGTTTTATGAAAGAGTTTGCGCAATATTATACCAATTTACCCTCACTATTTATTTTATGATTTGATAAAATTACAATCAATCAGTCAATCACAAGGGATCGTTTGTTCTGATATTCCAACATGCCGATGAATGGTAAATTCCAACAACACTATTTTTTTTCCCCCGATTCCATTATCCCTGTTATTAGTGGGAAATTTATCATCATTAGCGATTTATTTGCTGTTGTTGTTGTTGTTGTTTATTATTATTACTGGTGGCATTGAAAAACGACAATTTAATTAAACCACCAACTCAAAAAACCCTCAATAAATTGCTGTTATATAGTGAAGATTCACACCGTCAATTATCTGGATGACCTGTTGTTGTCCTTTCGGTTGTGTTTTCTTTTCTCGTTTTGTTTCTGTAAAGGTTTTTGGCTAATCTTCTATATGGGTAGGTGGACGAAGAAGGGTTCAGGTTGGCAAAATGATAAAGGTTTTTTAATGATGGACGCGTGGAGAAAATTCATATATTAGGGGTTGCTGTTGTTTTTCGTGCCTTATATTATTACAGTGCCTATAATAATTGCATGGAAGGACACAGTGAAATAACATAACAACACTATAGTTAACAAATTCTAAGGAATGTCCTGTTTTTAGAGTGTGTTGAAAAAATATTCTTTCAAACGAACAAATCTGTCTTTGGGAGTTTATATTTGTTTTACATTTATTTCGACAATTTTTACGGGTTTTGCCTAAAAAATATCTACCACTTATAATGTCACAAGGTTAAGCATTTACTTACCGATTTAAAGTTATCTCTTCTTATTCAGATTCACCAAAATAATGTAAACTCCACCAGCAGCTAACTAATCACAAAATTTTAATTTACGATTTTTCGAATTCGGTATTTGTGTTAACGAACGCCGAAAAATTAACTAGAAAATCTTATAATAAATACCTGTAACTAAGGTTCGATCAAAATCTTATCTTTGTTAATAACACTATTAATCAATTATTTTTGGGACGATTGACCGATTTTGAGGACCACTCTTTTGGAAATTTTTTCATAATTGCCAAAGTAATAAAATAGCAAGAGATATTTTCCAAATACAAAGAGAAACTCTATTTAGGTACATGTCTCTGGACTTTATTTTGTTGTAAATTTGGCAAAAATATGTAATTTTTATTCAATTCAAAACTGCCGTTATTACGTTTACAAAAATATGCATAATTTTTGTTTGTTTGTTTTATTTTTTAAATAATCCCTCAGTAATGCTCCTGTAATAAACGTAATAATGATATTTTTCAAAATAATTACAAAATAAATTGTTCGATAATCCATTTTTAATTCATACGATTATTATTTACAGAAGGTTCGACCCGGATCTTGATTGCAATTTAATTTAACCAACAGATAATAAAATCGACTAAAATAAGAGAGCTATAATTATAATTACTGGAAATTCTTTTTTTTTTCGTATAAGTAAAAGAGTAATAAAACCTGAAAAGTTCTATTTTTATTTCTTTCCATTACATTCCAATATTTTACGCAACTCCTGTAGGTCACGCAGGAAGTACCCTATATTTATTGTATGAAAAAACTCATTTAAAGTACGTTAAACAATTAAGTAAATTGGTATTAAGTAGTATTTAGTGTAATCAAAAATTGCAATGTGTAATCATATCTCTGTGAGTTGATGTTGAGAATATTACCGTGTGGGGCCTCAGCATCATATCTTTATAATTACCATAAGTAATTAACGAACATTAATGTCGAATGGATGACTGTAGTCAATTTACTGCCATCATTTCGAAATGTATCTTTTATACGTTTTCACTTACTTTTTCTATCGTTTTTCAAAAATAAATGGAAGAAAAAGTCTATTATGTAACCATTTTTGTACGCATCCTTTCCATTATTTCCTAGAACCATCTGAAAACTTGTAGTTTAAAAGAAAAAATCCATGACGGCCACAACAAAGCGGCCATAATTCACACTTTTAACTTTGTTGTCACCAACAAGGCTAACATAATTTTAATTGTCCTGTTACAAGCTATACATACATATACATGTATACATCTATTATATTATACATTAGAAATGTGTGTGTATGTATGTGTAAGGAGTGTGCCTACCATAATATCTAACTTCCTGTCAAGTATGTGTGTTTAACAACAATAGATTGTTACATGTGCTGCCGGAGGTGTGAAGCATACAACTATTTCGTTATTACACCTAGAATAAAAGAATAACGTTAACATTTATTCTAGTTACAATACAAGGAGGCGGAAGGTTTTTACAGGATCTGTTACACTTTGAATTGTTCAAGTTTCAAAAAAAAGTGTAGGTATTGTCGTTTTCTGAAGAGACAGAACTAGATCTAAATTATTGCCTGACAAGTTTAGTTGAATTTCAAAAACTAGGGCTAGTTACCTATAGTGGACGTGAGTGAATATTTGAAGACTACAAGGGGAGAGAAAAAAAATTAATTACGAACCAAGTTAAACGTCTTTTAACCATTTTCTAATAGCTTTTGTTCGATGTTTGAATGGGGGAGAAACTTAATTAAAATCAAGTCTGTTGTTGTTGTTGTTGTTGTAGAAAAAATAGTAGTAGAACACAGACGATTAACCCCTCTTGATTAGAACCAAATTTAATAAAGAGCATAATAGATATCCGCATCTCTTCTATTATTACATTAAAGAAAAAAAAACACGAAATCATATTATTAACTATTGATCTAATTATTAAAAAGGGTTGAAATTGTATTAGAGTACTCTTTAAAGGGGGCGAGTTTCATCATTAATCTTGGTTGGGATTTTTTCACATTTTTCCAAGGATTAGATCAATTGATGATGATGATGATAAGGTCATTGATTTGGTCCAGTTTATTGGATGGAAATCTAAATTTAAACACAGCTGAACTAACTTGATCGGTTGATTTTTATTATATAAACACTAAACACGTGCGATGAATTTATTTACAGGAAGGTTCAATTGTTGTAGATTTTTTTATTTGTGTTATAATGGCGCCTAGACGTGACACCAACTATACTTAAAGGATAATTAACGTGTGTCTGTTTTTTTTCCTTTAATTAAATTAAATTGAAATTTTGTATAATGTAGGTAGTCAACGATTTCAATTTACGGTTTCAATATAAGTCAAAATGACCATTATTTGTTTCGTTTTTTTTTTTTTGTTTTCTGGAGTTGTTTGTTGTTCAAGTACAAACAGTTTTTTCTTCATCTTGGAAGCTTGAAGAGATGAATGAGTATCTCTGGTTTTGTCCAATGGAAGATCAGACGTGATTAACGCCAACGACAACTTCGCCAAGTGACTTTCTCTCTCTTATATTATTGAAAAGGTAAGAAATGCGACGATTTATTACGTTAGTAGTCAAGTATATAAAATCGCACATAACAGTCTTATAACTAACATGTTGTGTACAAATCGCCTCATTTTAATTGTTCCAGAACTCTGGCGATCGATTATGAATCTGCAGGGTTTTTCACCAACACAACTATAGGTACTAAATTATCTGATAATATATCTTTATTTCATATATGTATGGAATGTCGCATATTTTATCTTGCAATCACTCTAAATGGCTTCCTGTGGTCGGCTTTTTGTTACCGACTTTTTGTGGCCGACCTGATTAGACTGAAAGTTTTCGGAAAAACAATTACGTTAATCTACTAAAGCTCGCCCATTAACTTTGAAAGGGTTAAATATTTAGTCTTGAAAATCGGCTTGGTAACGTAATTTAATAACATCGCTCACCCTCCAGTAGACAACCCCTGTCTTAAAGTTGGATGCCACACGTCCATTCTAAGGGAGGCGTGGTGGATGGACAAGCACAACTTACATTAGACTAGATGTTGAATTGAACCGATATCCATCTATATACATTAGAGATGGAAGCTTATATAAGCCGCTTTGTGATGGATTATATGCCGCTCGATGTACGTCTATATGTATGTGAATTGGAATTTTTTTTGAAAGGATTATGAAGGGTTTGTTTGCTGTTGTGTGGTTGATCTCGTTCAATGTAGCTACTTTGAAGGTCGCAACCACTACATACGATGGATGGCTGTCTATCCATATACGACCAACTGAGATTATATTAATTATGACCGGGTTGATTGACTGCTGATGGGCGGAAGGTGGTTCCTAAAAGAGATCATTTGAATATATAGGCGGTTAAAAGGAGAACAAAAAACACTGATAATGAAGTATAAAAGCTGATGTGGAATATCACTTAAGATCTCGTATATTGAAAAAGAAACAGAAGAAAAACAAACGAAATTCATCAAGAACTCGAACTTATAATATAGCAAGAGTTTTATAGTATATTAGTGACTTTAATGAGCCATCAAGCGACAAACCTGTAATATTAAACAATATGATAATCACAATAAACCTTATCAATATCAAACTGTTTATCAATAGCGTTTTGTTGACATTTGATTTGAATGGCATCCTGTCAATCATACACAGATACCTTAACTGTATATATTTATCGTATTTTTTTTTCAACTAAAGTTTTGATAAAATCTCTACAGACTCTTATAGAAGTTATAATGGAAGGACAGATATCAAAACTCGATTCCCCCAACGGCGGCAAACACAGTGTCTGCAGCATCGCTAACATGTAATTACTGATGTCTATCGGAAGCCACCATGGATGTGTGCTGGTGAGAGAGTTAAGAGATGAGTTGGACAATTCACTGCTAATTCCCATTCATCTAAAAAAACTAATTTGTAAAAAAATGCGACATTTATTTTTTTGTGAATCTAGACGATTCTAGCATAGAGCGCACAAAAAAAATATTAATATACCGATTAATAGTAACAAAAATAATAAAAAATATTTTTTAATGTAAAGTTTGACGATTCAATTTAATTTCAATCATATAATTAATGGTTGTTGTTTGTAGAATTAATAGATCACAGATTAGGTAGGTGGGTATGTTACCAGAACATGTATTGAACGCGATATATCATCTAATATGTAGCAGGACTTGATGGTGTCTGCTTGGTATTACGCCAGTATAAGACAATACGGGCAGTTATCACAATAAAGCATCTTCTGGAAGCTATTGTTCCGTATTTTTATTACATAAATTATCTTCTTATTGTTTGTCGATATTAATTTGATCTTAATACGCTATTGCTACCATTTTTTTCAAAAAAAGAGAATCCTGTTTAAAGAAACAATGTAGGTATTTTCTGGAAAAATATCAACATGTAATTATAGTGTATATGGAAAAAGGTTTTCCCTTTTTTTTTAATTTTATGCATTATTTAGTTTTCTAACTTGTCGTCGTGACTAAACTAAATCGATGCCAAAATAACTGGCGCACGTGTTTAAAGTCTATTGCAATTACTTTTAAAAACACACATAGAGGTATGTTTACAAGAGAGACGAGAAACAACAACCGGTAAGAACAATAATCCAAAGCTCATATGCTTAACAATATGGGGTAGAGTTTCAGACGTAAAAATATAATTTTTTTCAATTTTCCTATTGATGTGATCGCCATCGTTGTCGTCGTCGTCGTCCTGCTACTATACACGTGCCTTTGTATAGACTGCTCAAGAAAATTGAATTTTTATCGAACCTTTATTACACACACACACATATATAGGTACACAAAATTATTGAGTCTGTTCATGTTACCGAGCAATTGAACAATTGACCATTTCGTCTTGAACTCGATACGGTTGCGTTTTTTCCAAAAGGGCCGACTTTAAATATGTACCTATATATATATTTAAACATCACAACTATAGTTCTTCTTTTATTTCAATTAATATTGTAAAAATGAAACTGGAATCGATTGAATTGCCGTTAAGGGCCATTGCAATGACCCTTTGTTTTTTCTTCTTGAATTTTTTTCTTCTCTTCACTTAAATATTGTTTGTACGTGCCCAAACGAAAGTACTCAAATCAGTTTCAACAATCAAATAACTCCGACAGTACATGTTTAGGTACTGACCATGCATAACATACAATTCTGACTGTAATTTATTTTGAAGGGCATACCGACCTACATACGTATTATACGAGTACGTACACTAACGAGATTCATGATCGAAAAGATGAAATACGATCAAAACTTGTATAGGCTTCGCAATTACTGAAGGCCGATCGTATTTACCTGTAGTAATTATAGGCAACACACACAAAAAAAAAACGATCATCTATACACCTTTGACTTACAACAAGGATAAAAGCGAATCGTGTTTGAAGTGAAATTATAGAAATATTTTTCTATAGTTTTTACAAATCGTCAATAATATAATTGCTACGGTGCTAAGAAAACATGAAATGATCTTTTAAACAAGTGAAACCAGTAACTTTGTAATTGCTTTAATCAGACATTTCCGATTTTTTTCCTCCTGTACCTGTAACAGTTTCTCTATCTTTATTTTAGTCGTGTTGAAATTTATATTAATGCTCTGAATATTACCATTTTAACGATTTGAAAGAAGGCCAAACCATACTACTTAATGAAGACCGCCATCGTGTATATACAGTATACATCTTTTCTCTCTTAACAGTTTAAAGGCTCAATATTTATTGAATTGTACCAACTCACTGTAACAACTACAACATGAGCTTTAGATGACCTTTATTTATTACTTCAACTAAATTGAGCTGTTGTTGTTGTTGTTGTTGTTGATTACTGTTGTACGTTTTGACAATGAATATAAATACAGTTGAGTGAATTGGTAAATGCAATTAATGGCGATATACCTACCATTTTTAAAATGCAGTCCTTCGGGTAGTATTCCAATTGGATACTGACTACAGCACCTGAAAACTTAGATACTTGTGGTGCCATCTAACGTTGTTAGAATAGAAGCAAAAAACGGTCGAAAAATTAGAAGAATGAGGAACTGCTTCACTTTTTAATGTTGTACTGTATTCAAATTAAGACGTGATTATCTCTATTTGTTATGGTGAGGTAATAATTCTTGAAAGCTATAAATTTCAAACTGTTACGAAGGCTAGAGCATCTATAAAATTTTGATGTAATAGATATATCTTCCAGTTTTCGTTTTATTCTCTCCTTTGGCCTCCATCTCTTTAAATAAGAGTGAATTGTTTTTCTTTTGGGAATTAAATTACAATTGCTTTTTGTTAATATTA
>JAZBHA010000136.1:63782-80009 GCA_037464855.1 Iselma pallidipennis | reverse complement strand
GCCATATTAATTAGCTAGCACACTACTCATTTATCTAATCTTAGATCACAATCGCAAATTTTAATCGAGCAACAACAACAACAACTCGAAGTCGAAGAGATATTATTGCCAGTACCTACTCTACAACAACGATGTGCTCTTTTCAGTTTTATTATCTACTTAATTTTTGATCCACAATCTATACTGCGTGTAGATGATATATTTTATTGTATATTCCACATTGGTTCAATATGTAATTACAATTAAAACACAATTTATTTCTTAATTAAAGTCCGAAACGAGCTCGAGAAAACTATACACCATGTGATGATGATCATGATGATGATGAAGCTAATTTTTTTCTTATTTCACCCAATTTTTTCAATAATTTCGATACGATAAAAGTTGCTGAAGGAGTGAAAGAAAACATGTAAAAGTGGTATAATATTACGGATCATGGTTTGTTTTTTAACGCCTGCAACTAAAGGCGGCCCCTTACATATTACAATAAGAAGGTGGTTTATGATGGAATAAAGAAGCGTGTCGTACTGTCTTACTAGTCCGTCAATCATTAAACGATAAGTAGAATCTTTGAGTCGGAAGAAGAGGATTGGGGCGGTTGCCGCCTACAAGACGCCTGCCGGGGGCGTGTATATGTAAATTGATCATCAAAATCGAAAAGTGACAGCCACTGCTTTATAAAAGAAAGCCTATAGGCGAACACGACGACATCATCGCTATTTTTTATAATAAAAACAATTGTTCTACTTAAAAAAATATCGTCAACAATTAGGCGAACAAGTCAACAAGCGTTAAAAGGTTTAAAAAATTAAATCATAACAAATATTTGACTTTTGGTAATCCCGAAAGCAAATAATGACTAATTGTTGATTTTGAGTTTATCAAAAAAAAAACAATTGAATATATTGTGATTGGCTTATCAATCCATAGAAACAACTGTTTATTATACATTGTTACCTGGATGATGATGATAACATGGTAAAATTCCTATAAATCTGAGTTCAAAGAATAACAATTGATGACTTCGAAGGTGATACATAGATCATTTGGAATGACCATTGTCCCATCGTGTTAACAATAGACGAAAATCGCTACTTGGATCATTTCAAAAAAAAATTGTTAATAAAAGAAACTGGCCATTGAATTCCTTCTGACCACAGTTCGTATAAACATCGGCAACGAATAGATTTCTATAGAAATTTTGACGACAAAATTTAGAAAAATATTTTCTTTCTCTGTGAATATTTTATCAGTAAATCTTTTACACGTGTATGGATTCTTGGATATTTTATTGTTTATATTTTCGGTACATTGTATAGTTATTTATATGGTACACTACACAATTCTAATCTCAACATCAACACATTGTAATATTTTTGAAAATTGTTAATTTCTGTGTACCTAACAATAATCGTTGATGATTTATTGAACATCTCCATTTAATGTCTTTATTATAATTTGAATAATGCATCAAAAGAATATTATGCAAATTTGATATTTGAAAATACATTAAAATTAGATTAACTTTTTTTTAAATGTAATTTTTGAAATTAAGTAGCACAGTGTTTGTCTTGATGATCTAATAAATACAAGCCAGAAGTGTTAAGCATCTTTATCTAAATAATAATTATTTTAGTTTCAAGAAACTAAAAAAAAAATTTTATTTCTAAAATAAAATATGAGCTATAACAGAGAAATTTATGACTGTCTTTCAGACTAATATCTAGAATGATTATTATTAAAATGAATAGTAGACAAGTTGCTTCAATAAAATTAAAGTTATTCCATCTGTCTAGAATTTGAGAATTTCCCATGAGTTATTCACTGAAATTGTGTAAAAGACTTATTATTTTTTTTCTTATTTTCTATATATTATTATATAATTTGCTCTGATATTTTGAATGATGATCTTCAACTGGCCAATTGACAGACAAGTTACCACTACTCGTTCATTCGCAACCAAACCCTTTTTTAAATGATTTATGTGGTAGCTTTAATAGATATTTTTTTCCTTGTTGTTGTTGTTGTTGTTGTTGTTTATTATAATGATGGATTCGTTTCCTACTTCAAGTTAATGATTTTTTCCCAGCCAAAAATTTCAAAATAATCAAATTTATTTTCGGGTTTTTATTTTTTATTATTTTTGTTTTTATATTGGCCTGAATTGGAACAGCATCACTGGTGGTATCAATTCCGAAATAATAATAAATTACCGTCTGTACGGCACTTTAAATAAATGCCAATGTTTAAACGGATTTATAACCAAGCTTGATGCAATTCAAATCAGATACTTCTTGGCTGTGTTTTGCTTAGTAGATGGATGGAACTGGCGGTATAAAACAACAGTGATTGGACATAAACAATGGCCAAAGCTCTTGATTAGGGGTATAAAATACTTGTGTGATCCGGATGCAATATATGTTGGGTGGTCCCGCAAGACAATTCAATTAAAGTTTGCATTTTCGTTTGTTTGATTGAAGGTAGGTTTCTTTTAAGCAGATTTGGATATAAACCCTACGGTAATGAATGCATTTTATTAATCACAATAATGACAGGATAATTTCACGTGCACCATTTGCATAATGTTATTTCTCGAAAATATTGTACTTGTTCAATATAATGGCATGTTTACAACAATTGTCAAATATAATAATGTTTCAGAGAAAAGAGGAATGTGCGTAATCTGTTTTAAACAAACTAAATCTTTTAAGAACAATATTTTTGTTAGTTCTCTTTGTATTTTCTTTACATAAGATTATAACTTATTAGAACTAACAAAATTTCTAGAACTTACCCTATTTTACATACAATCGTATTTAATTTGTAATCATTTATTTATTTAGTACGCATGGATTGTCCAAAAAAAGATGAGTAAAAAAATATTTACTAATCACAAGATTGGGAAGTTTCCCTTCGGGTTTTCATATCTTTCCTATCATACGATTGTCAAGATGTTTACGACCTCAATTTTATATAAAAATGCCGAACGATACCTACCACAATTCAGTTCAAATTAGCAATATAACGAGTAAAAAACTATAAAACGATGGCTTTAAAATTGAGAATCTTCTTAACTATAGCTCTATTAATTCAGGTTAGTATTTAAATATTATTTGAATTTAGTCAAAATGAAAAATAAAAATTTTAAAAATAGGGTTACAATTGCCAAACTATTGATGAAGTTATTGCTCAAGTTGGACCTCGTGTAACAGCTCTTCAAAACGATATTGGTACATTAATCCAGGATACACATAACCGTATCGGTGTAGTTCGTCAACTTGTTCAACAATCTGTTGGAAGTGCTGAAAAATCAGTCCATCAATCACTTACCGATTTAGATACACTTTTAAAACAATTAGAAGCTGAAGCTGCTGCTGGAGGTCATAATATACAACACTGTGTAATTGCAACGAAAACTGCTGTAGCTGCTTTAGATTTACACAGTATAGGTGCTTGTGCTAATAATTTGCACGATTTACATACTATTGATGGATTATTAGCACAATTAGGTAGACTTAAACATCATTTAGCCACTGTTATCAATGATTGTTTAGCACAAAATCCATCAGATGCTGAAAAACTATTAGCTTGTATTGAAGGTGAATTAAAGTCGGTTAATGATCAAGCTAGTGATTTATCAAAACAAATTACAGATAATTTAGATAATCTTACAAAGAATGCTACAGATTGTATTGAAACTAATTTAAACAATCTAACAGTTGCCATTCAAAAAATCTCACTTGATTTAAAAACATGTGCTTCAAGTTAAATAGAATTTGTAAAATTTTCAATTATTTTTCAATAAAAACATGCATTTATTATTATTAAACGAGTTTAATATTTTTACAATTCTTAACAGCACCAAGAACTTGTCCAATTTTTTCATAAGTATCACTAGATTCTTTCAATATACATCTAACCGAAATATTGATAACATCATTTGAGACCGAATCAAATTCTTTCTCTAATAATAATAATTGTACTTGAATTTCTTTAATTTTATTATCAATACATAATTTTAAATTCGAGAAATTTTCACGTAATGGATTTAGAAATGAACATTGCGATCCTAAACCATTCAAAACTTGTTGCAATTTCAAAATACGATTCCGAACATTCCTTACACGAATAAAACCACTATCTGAATTACATTTGGTTAGAGAATGTGGTATAATTCTTGATAATTCAATATTTTGACTGTCGATACAAAATTGTATTGGTACAGGTGACAATTTCGCTTCATTTTTAGCTTGTATTAATAATTTTCTAGCCATTGTTAGTTGACTAGTTGTTAAATTTTTTGAATCAGCGATATTTCTTAAGATTAACTCCTTCGTTGAAACTAAACGCTCACCAGTCTGTCGATACATTGTTGTAAGTTTATCTCGTAATAGATCAATGGGAATTTTATATTCTTCTAATATTGTTTTTGCTGAAGGACAAGAAATGCCCTAAAATTTTCAGAATAAATTGCGGTAATTGCTTAAAAATTTGTGAAAAGGGGGTGACTTACCGTTACCTTCCCGGCAGCACAATCATCACAATTAGCTTGAAATCTCGATAAAATACAAAGAAATATCGAAATATAACTTAACAGTATCATAGTTAATTGTAAATTGGTAAATAATTGTTTTCTTATGCATTATATAGTCATGATACGTGAGGAAAATACCAGGAATTGGATTGTTTTAAAAACAAAACTACAATGCAACAAAAAAGATCGTGCTATATCTCTATATTTTAATCATTGTCTATGCTATAAATAAATACATAAATATTAATCTAAAATATTTTCAATACACTTAATTAGATTTTGTTTTGCAATATCGATTCCTGAATTTAGAAATAATGAATTGGTTTTAATACATTTTTCGGCGATTTTTCGAGAATTTTTCAAAATTCCAGGTAATTCATTTTGTAGTTGTTCAGAATCGGTTTGGATTTCATTGATCATCATATGAACACAATCGACTGCTTCTTGATCGTTTGTCGGCGACTCCTCATAACAATTATCAAGTACTTGTTGTTGTAATTGTTCTCGTGTTGTATTCAAGTTGTTTAAACGATTCACCAAATTTTGTAAATCGCTTGTTGGTTGTCGACATTGATTTAATCGTGTTAGATCTAAATTAAAAACTGCTAAATTGGCTGCATCAATACATTTTTCAATTGATTTATGTTCTCGATTGGCTTGTTGTTGTTTATTTTGGATGAATTTATCGACTTCTTTGAGATGGTCTTGGAGGAAATTTTCAGCAGAAGCTGCGTTTTTGGAGATTGATTCACGAATATCGTTGACTTCTTGGAAACTGTCTCCAACAACTTCATCTAAATCGTCACGAAGACTTTGTAATTCTTTAATTACTTTGTTAAGTAGATCGAAATCGGTCCCAGATATTAACTGTAATAGAATGAAGTAACTACTTATATAATGTTAGAATTAATAAAGATAAGATTTTCTACCTTGTTGAAACTGAGAAATAGGATAAACAACAATATTTTTTTAGACCACATGTTCTCTTAAAAAGAACTACTTGTAGCTTAATGGAAGAACTAAATAGAACTGTAAAATCTTGTTCAAATGTTGCAAATATATATAGTAATAGGTGAGACCAGATAAGATAATTGCTTATTTTATGTTATATGGAAAATTTATTAGAATCGTTAAAAAACCATAGTACACAGTAGGTGGGAATAATTTAAAAAGAACAGAAGTAAATGAGTTGGTTGAGAAACTGTACATTAAATTAGAGAGAAAAAATCAAATAGAACACGTCAAAATTTCGATGAAAAATTACCAACATGGGAGGTATATTATATCCAGTTAGTCGGTTCTCACCCATCCAATATACTTAAATAAGAAATTCATTTCTTCTTATTGAAAATCTTGACTAATTTACTAAATTACTACCAAGCAAATTGAAAATTAACTCTTATTTACTATTCTAATTTGTTAAATGTTATTTGTTTCTAACAGGATGGAAGTGTTAAACTGTTTCTACCTAGAAACAGAAAGGTATAGAGAGAAACAAACGGGCAAAAAATAGAAAGAGGACTTTGTAGTGGTAATAACTAACGCTTTTTTTTAAGAGACAGAGAGAGAAATACTGTATTAAAGAATACTATCATTATAAATGCATATAACAATAGAGTTAATGTACAATAGAACCGGCACTGTGAACGTGAAATGACAAAGCGTATAAACCACCCTTAATCCGACAAGTATAACTAGAAACACACATGGAATACTATTCTATGACTGGTGGTGGCACGTTCCAACTATCAACCCCCTCGATTAAATATAGTTGAAGTTTGAAAAATAAATGGTTAGAAAACCGAGTATATTGTTGTAAGTGTAGTTGAATTCAAATAAATAGCCCACTTTCAATCCCTAGAAAAATTATAGTCATTAAAGGAACAGGAATATTTATTATAGGATCAAAAAGGATATCGAAACACAACATATGTACCTATACCCCATATTTTACTTAAAGAGGTGCAGATTTAGAATGCATCTGTGATATTCAGACGACTTGTGATTCGCGATTCGTACCTTGTCCCGTTGAATCATTTTTAAATAAATCATACCGGGATTACCGTCTGCCCGTTGAATTTTATCAGCATTGCATAGAGCAATTATTCTGCTGATTTAACTGCTTGTTACAATTTGGAAATAAATTTTTCAACAAACTACTCAGTATATCATTTCAACATATAGGAATATTTGGCCCGCCTGTTCATCAATAACAAACGATCTCATCAACTAGTCTCATCTATTTCATTTCTATTATCTGTAGTCAGTACAACTAATTCATCGTCTCTACTGTACAAATTACATATTCGAAATGGGGCGGCTTTTCTTGAAATACATATTACATTTGACTTGAAAAGGAAAACTTACCATCAATTTACTACTCTAGTTCTACACTTCTTGCATATATAGATCAATCGTTGATAGGCTAATAAGTACAATCCTAATATAGAAATTAAGTTAATCATTTCAATAATTCGTTATCCTTGTAACGTGTTTCCATTAGCATTGTTTGTTTGGTTGAATATTGTCAATAATGTAGACGTGTTAAAATGATTAATCATCTCGACTTGATAGTTTCGATAAGTGTTATTAACACTAGAAGAGCATCTTATTAGGAACATTGTAAGTGTCGAATATAAAATCGATGGAATAACAACACAAAAAAAAAATTATCTCCCCTAGCTTCCTGAAGTAGTAGCTAATTCTCTACTGTTTCCGGAAGTTTAAAAAAAATATATTTTTGGTTATCAGTGTGTATGTGCGTACAACAATTCTATACCCCTATCGCAATGTATTATATTTTAAGGTTGGTGGCGGTGGCACGTGTACACGTGCATTCAGTTCACCCTCAGTGACTTTGCATTTCTCCACATATGAATAATAACAATAAATGTGTATAGTGTAAGGGTAGTTGATCAAAAACTGCCCTATAGTGTAGGGGGAGGTACGTTAACACATGTGTGTCGTGATTGAAACCTGATTTTGAACGGGTGGAATTATGCAGGGGTGATTTTCCTTTTTTATATAATGTAAAATTGTTGTTGTCGTTGTTTAAATTATTCACCCTCTACTGGTTAGGAAATTTTTAAAATAAAAATCGTAAAGGTATGGACACGTGTCCACTTTATTCTTATTATTATTACATACAGACAAGTTAGCATACAGGGAAGGATTTTTAACTAACAATAAGGAAAATTATAATTATAATTACATCAGTTTGATTTTATGGTGTGTAGTAGTGGTGGTGGTTCATTTGAGATTTTAAAATATTTCCAGCCGGTTCGTTAGAGTGGTAGTGGTGCCGGTGGCGGTGGCGGGTAGGAGAGAAGGGGATGGTAAACAGCTGCCGGCACCTGGAGTACCGGAGCTACCCCGATTACCCCCTAGCGGCAATTCCTAAACGACTAGTGAGAGTGGACGATGGTTTTGATTCAATGACACTTGATATCAGACGGTTCATGGGCTACTGGACAAATTATTTTTGAAATAATACCACTTTCAACTTCATCATCAATCAAATAGAAAAAAGGGAGGATTTATCAGATTTGTTAAACAATAGATAGTTTTGCACGGAGTATCGATATTATCATCATCATCATCATTGGCATCAATGCGCGTTTTTGCCCGCATTCAAGTGTTAGTTTCATTGACAGCCACTTATAGTTCTGACTGACGAACGATTAATTCATCATCATCATTTTTTTTCGTAACAATAAAAGGCAGGAATGTTCCACCCTCATCTTGATTGTCTTCACAGTCAATTGACAATGTATGCGAAAGAGTTGTTGCGGCTTGTTTTGATCCCCGTCTTTTCATTCCCTTTTCTTTCCTTTTTGGTGTGCATTTCAACTGCATTATTGTCAAGGTTGAAGTCGAAAGTCTGGCACAATGTCAAAAAACAACAGATGCACCTCATATTGATTAAGCAATTTATATTTAAAGTGCAAATATGTAGATGTTTACCCAACAATATAAATAAATAACCGTATTTAAAATTGTCCCATAAAGACGATCCACATCTCAATTTTAATCCATTTAGGATATTAACCGGTGATTTTTGGCATGTTTATTGATAAGAACTTATTCATTTTGGGTCGGTTTTAATGAATGCATATGGCAAAATTTCGCCGAAAAGATCCAACTCCACTTGCCTTTTTTTTTGTATAATATTAATAGGTTATTTTCATTTCAAAAATGAAACTGAAACATAAAAATACAGTATTTAGCCAAGAAAATTACAAGAGTTGTGTCATTAGTTTGATTGAAACGACAAATTTCTGTTAAAATCAAAATTTTAGATACCACACACGTTGTCATCGTCTTTGATATTAAATCATGAAACGCTTTAATACGACCGTGTTGTTTATTTCTCCCAAAAAAAGGGGTAGATATTATTAAGAATCATGCCGCGCCATCCTGCCGTCGTTTATTATTAATAAACGCGCAATAAAATGTAATTTTTGTCCAGTTTCGTTGGAATTTTATATTTGATTATGCCTCAACATTATATTTTACTATTTATCTATATAATGTATAAAATTTTCAGAAGGGATACTACCTGGGGACAAAACAGGGGATAGTTCAACAGGAGGGCGCCAAAGGGCGATATGTAAAAAAAAAACAACAAACGTTGTTCGATCATTAAGCAATTTGAATGAATCAACAACACACATATGTATACCTACAGACAACTTTTGGTGAGGAAGAATAACGAAGAATTCTAATGACTCGTCAAATTTTAAGCACGAAAAACTATGCAAATTGGCGGAACTATAAAAAGAAGAAAAATTTTGTTATGTGCTATTCGATTATCAACTACAAACTACCAACTACTAACTGGTGATAAATCTTTTTGGGATAAATCTGTCTGTATCATTTTAATTGAGAAATATTCCATCGATTTTTATAGACACGTGTAAAAGTGTATTGTGTACAGAAACTTATCAAATATTCCTATAATAATTGATAAAGATTCAAGATTCAATTAAATATACACGTGTAAAAGCAGTTTAACATTATATAGGTACATGTGTTCAAACTTGAATTACATTCGTTACAAAATACTTCGACTGTTTCTAAGATTTACAATGATAAGATAATAATCAACAATGCAACTAACTTTGGAATTTCGCCAAAAAAATGTTAAACACCCAGACATTTGGAGATGTTGCCGATAATTAATAGAAGACTTGTTTCTTTTGTATATAAATTTCAATTAATTAGAAAACGTCTACGACGAGTTGTTAATTATTATTTCGTTGGAGCACACATCTTCACTAGACATCTATCTACCAAAAAAAAAACTCGTATCAAAATGCGGAAAGATCGTTTTACAAAATTTATATTTTGGGCTAAAGATTCGACCAAAAATGTATTTCCAAAGGTTTCACATAAAAATGTGCCTGAATTAAACGTCGATATTTGATATTTGATTTTGGGTAGAACAGTAGCTATTTTGTGGTCAAATTTTTATCCACACATCACTAGATAAAATGCTTTCAACATTTAATTTTCCTGTTTTTGTTTTTGTTTTTTGATTCTCTCTCAATATAGGTACGTTTATTTTTATTATTCACATACTTGTTGAAAATGATTTTTTAAAAAGCAATCAACTACGTGAGATATGGCGATAATACTATAATATTGATGGGAACCCTAATTTTCTTCCGCCTCCTGCATTATTGTGCATTATTTTTCTGTAATATCGTTAGCAATGAAATTGAAATCACTTACACTTTAATCTTTGAGATAAGAATCTTTCGTCAATGTTTCGTTTTCTTTTTCCTGTGTGTGTGTGTGTGTGTGTGTGTTTCATCGTGATGAGAGAAATATTAATATCGTCTTTTTGGATTTTGTTTAATTAAGTGATAAGAAATCTGAAACAAGATGACAGCAGGAGAAAATGTCAACAAAGTACATATCACAACGGGTGGTGAGAATTGTGGAGGTTTTTTCTTGAAAATCTTCTCATTTTATTAAATTTATGTGTCGACTAGGGTGATCACAACGTAACATATTTGATTAGAATTGAAGATTTTTTATGATTTATCTGTAATTAAAACCAAACGGAATTTTAATTATGTCTAATTCTTGCACGAGTAATGATTACTGAATAGGTACATAAAAGCTCAATATTAAATTGGAAAGTTTTGTTGGAATTCCATCAGTGTTTTTGTTCTTTATCTTACAATTAATAATTCTCTAGCAAATCAATTAGCTAAGTTGGAAATCGTCTCTAGAGAAGATGTTTGTTAGAATAATAACGAAATTAATGATAATTTATGCATCTTTAATTGTTTCCCTAATAGATTCCTATTGCAATCTATACTTGATATACGGGTTTTATTATTGGACAGACCGTTATAGATATATGTATTGATATAAATATATTCACAATCAGCATTTGGTCAGACATTTATCAAGATTTTGTTATGCAATCCAAGTTTCATATGTAAATCGGATCTAGTAAAGCCACGTGTTTTAAATTACAATAAAAAATATAAATTCGTTAATTTATTATATTGTCGGTGGCGGCGGCGGCGATTGGTCACCGACTGTGTCTGAAAAAACATTCGAATTTTGGCTATATTAATTATAAAATTAAATTTATAATAATTTTGATTTAATTTTTTGTCCATTCGGTGTGGTTTTTTTTGTGGTCGAGAAAACTTGATTCCTTTACGCCACTGTAGAGATAAAATAAAGAAACGAAAAGAATGTGACTGTTTCGTTGTGTTCAATTATTATCAGAAAACGTGCTACTGTGAATTTGTGTATTATCAGTATTCGGTATCTTATTAAAATCTTACCTAATTTAGACCAAATTGCCGTCTGGAACTCTCGATATTTGAAGAACGTTACCTTTTTGTAATCACAATAACAACTGACAAGATTCTATAGGGCATTCTTGAGGGAAAAAGGTCGCATTAAAATACACACAAAAATAACACATGTCATAGATAAATATCAAAAAAAAAAAACAACAACGGAATATTTGTTGTGGTTAGTAGTTTTCCTCAAAGATTTTAGTCTTTTGCAACAATTCTGTTAAAACTTCTAATTAACGTTAAAGGAATTAGTAGGGAATTTTGGTGGTTGTTGTTGTAACTGAAAGATTGATAGCGACCCTTTCGTGACTTACGGTGGTCTATTATCTAACTACTTAATAAAATAAGCCAATAAAACATAAATATTTTTCGTCTGGTGGGTTGTTGTATACAGATCGATATTCATCTTTACACAGCAGGGATGCGGCTCATCACCTTCAACCGGCGGCTTCTCGGTCACCTCCCAAACAACTTCTGGACAATAATTCACTGCAAATATTACCTGAAATCTATAATCAACAATTCTTTTTTCCCTCATTAGCTTTTTTGAAAATTTTACAATAAAAAGAACATTATTGACGTCAACAACTTTTTTATATTAAATCAAAATTTTATCCATATGTCATCCTGTGTTGCAGTATCTTTTTAGTGTTAATTTATAGAAATATTAAAAGAAATAACGTTAGAACCTGTCGAAGTCAAAGAATATTTATGGTACTTCTAGAGGTAGCTAACCAGATTGTCTCCCGGACGTCGAATTCAAGATAAATATCATTCGAAACTCGTAACGTTGTAATGTCAGTGTGTGTTTAACGATTTTTATTATAAGGGTTGTTCATTATTCAAGATAGGCTTGTTTTAATGTAAAACTGTGACAAGTTAGCTGCTGTTCATCCAGGTATCCACGATATTTTATAACTTACTACATACAACCAGTTAAAATGATCAATATATTTGTATCTATTAAGTGTCTTTGAAAATTATATGGTAAACTATATTTGTCGATGTGCGGGTGGAACGTTTTGTTTATAGTTTATCGACTGCTAAAATTACTGTGGGATTATAAAAGAATTTTAAGATCGGCTAGAAACACGAATTTCCGTTTGTATTATATTTTCCTTTGTCTCTATTCTAATCCATTATATCTAGAGATAGAAATGGAAAAAAATCGACTTGGAGATATAATCATAAAAATGACCATCAAGGATATCGCGTTGTGGCTCGTGTACGCCAGCTGCAAATTGTAACTTCTCATGAATATGCATACAAGAAAGTTCTTCATTGCCCAAAAATAACATCACACACGTATATATATATGCATACTATATAGGTATATATACATCATTATCGGTATCGGCGGGTTTGTTGTTGTTGTTTAGTTTGCTGTTGGTGTGCCTTCTGCAATTTCGACAGGTGTTACGACTTGGACAGCGTCCATTTCATATGGTATTCCCCCGTTTCACCTCTTACCATATTATAACACACAACTATATCTTCAATTTATCGCTCATCAGGTCGATTATTATTATAGTGTTTTTTTGCTGTTAAAAGAATTGATGGATTACTGTAGTTTTAAGAAATTTATATACTTACCCTACAATATAAACTGCGTACAATATCGGAAATTTCACCTGTTTATTGTTAATAATAATTTTTCCGCTTGTAAATTTGAAATTAATTCCGCAATTTAATGCATTAACCTACTTTTAATAGATTTCCTGATAAATTATTTGAATAAACTAGATTTAATAGCCAGTAGAGTTCATTAAAAGCCGCACATTTATCAGATGTTTGTAGAGTGATTAGAATTGCAAAATAAGTACAACTATTTCCAAGTATTTGTGTGTATGAGCAGGTGGTTTTTATTAGAAAACAAACAAAACACAAAAAAGGTAACATAAATATTAGTAATTTGGTAATTTGCAAATTGTGCCTAGCGTATTCACCAGTTATTCTATAGCCCATAAGCTACTCGGCAAATTGGTGGAGGCGCCGGGACAATCTCCGTTCACGCAACACAGTAATCCAATTTAAATTAATAACTGATCTATTTATGATACAAACAACTAACAATAAAATCACGATGAACCAATGTACGAAATTTTGAATTTTTTGGAATTACGGTTTAATAATTTTAAATAAAATCCAAAACAAAAAAAAAACTACTTCAAAGATTGAATCATTTTTTATGTAATCAAACAAGGTCAAGTGATCATCGTCCTTATCGTTACTATGATTTGTGATGAATTGAATATAAATCATAATGCGTTCTAAAACCTCCCACTGTGTGTATGGTTTTTTTCTCTTTGTATAGATTCAACAATTATCATCCCTCATATACCCGCATCGTTCGCCCTCAACATTCATATAATAATCATCATCATCGACAGAGTGAAAGAAAAAGGGTGGTCAAGACTTGTGTGCTAGAAATTTGAAAGAGAAGAAAGAAAAAAAGAACTTGAATTAAAGCGTGAAATTTACATTGGATACCAACTGGGGTGTTTAATTTCCGCAAACATTGTTGCCGAAAATCCGGCAATCAATGAACTAAAGATACGAACTAATTGGGTTATCAGTCGTTTTTTTTTATCTTTTTTTGCAACAACAAATTTCACGGTTTATATCCATACTTGCATATTGTTATATTCAAGGAAATATATATAGTGTGGTTTGTTGCTAATTAGGAAATGGTCGTTTGAACTTGCAGACGAGCAGACGTAAAAATTTACGTACCCAGTGTATTCGAATGATTATATTTCAACATTTATATACGCACGCAAACATTACAATGTTTAAATTAAAAATGATAATAAAAACAGAAAGAAATGAATAAAGAATAGCAGTAACGGTCAATTACAAGAACAAAGTGGTACAAACAAAATAAATTAATTGGTTCAAAGTGCTTCCCATTTCATACATCAAACAACATTCTTTATCTTTTATGTCATGGTCGAGACATGGTGATCTAAAAAAAACCTAAAAATTGGCAATTTTTTAAAATTAGGGAATTTAAATTCAAACAGAAACTGTCGATGTTGAAAAGTTATCTCTTCGTGCGTTATCTGATGGAAGAAAGAATAAAATTGCCAGATTTTGTTTCGATTCGGTTGAATTTCTAAAAAAATTTCAAATTTTGTCCCTAAGTATCGGTGTGTTCATCCCCTTTTATATACCTGCGATTAAATCTTTTTTCTGTGCCCGGGTATTCATCGCAAAAAAACCTCAACTACCCCACTACCATTTCTAATATAGCAACAACAGAATTTCGAAAAACCGTTATTTTTACAATAACCGGAAACGGAAAATAATATTTCGTTTTTTCTTCTTTACTTATTCGTTCTTTACAATTAATTTTCAATGTCGAGGATTCTCGGCCGGAAAATACTTAATACTAATAATGAAAGCTACCATGTGTTGTGGTTCAATTTCATAAAAATTTATACGTAGTAAAGAAACAGGATAGGCAACAAAAAAGAATAATAATAATAACAGGGTAGAAAGTGGAAGTTGACAGATTTTTCGATTCGGAATGGTGATATAGTTGACGAGTTGCTTGTTGTAATGTAACGCCCGACTGTAACAGCCCTCTTATTATGTATACCTATGATAAAAATAGAGAGATAGGAAGGGGTGGTAATTCCAATGAATGGTTTAATACTGGCACACGACACCACCCTATCTACTTGCACCCGGTTACGATTAAAACATAAAATCACCACACCATACCTATTCATGATTAAGGGATGTTTTACATATTGCGACAAAACTTCTGGTTATTTGAAAACTGAATGAAAAAAAAACTAGTTTTCGTTGATTGGTTGAATTAAAACTAGCCTTGACATTGACATTTAATAAAATGGAAGATTTTTTAAATGTACACTTGAAAGTCCGGGGAAAAAAAGCACTGTCGGGGAGGGTTGGCTGGCTGGTTGTAGATGGATGCAGCAGCGACCGACCTGAGGGCTCCGCCAGATGTTCCACCTTTTGTATTAAATACTACATATGCGTTTCTATCTGTCCTTATTCAATTTCTATATGTTGTAATATAAGGTTGAAATGAAATGGTGAATTGTCAGGACGACGACTACTACTACCTGGTATATATGTATGTGTGGGGATGTCTGGCGGACACGCTTCTTGCCACGCGACTCTGTTCGAATTTAGATTTGCACAACAATTGACGGGATTTTCTATTCTTTTCATGTATACCTATATGTATGTACCTATAGGTACGTATAACTGCCAGTATGCTATTCTGTATGGAACAGTGAGCGAGATAGATGAAATAAAAGAAAAAGGGAGAGAAGAACAGCAACAACAGCAATAACAACAGAAAAAAAATTAAGAAGGGGAGTCCAAAGGGAATTTTCTACTACAGGAATTTGTAATAAATCAATGATTGAAACCTTGAAGGGAAGGGAAATATTGTATTAGACTTGTATCTAATTGATTAGCTATTTTCAATACTGAACAGAGATAGAGAGAGGGAAAAAGGAACTTTCATAATGTACCTTACAGCGGAAAAAATCTATATACTCATTGGAATACTTCATCATTAATAATATTCGACAAAAATGGGGGTATTTTTTAACTCCACTGTTCACAATTTTAGTAAAATTTGAGAGGCATTATCATTTGCTACCAGTTAGGGGTCGTTTTTCCGATTAATATCAGTTAAACCCTTTATAAAAGTCCCTTTTGACCATGTCGGTAAATAAAAGCAAATTAAAAACAGAAAGTGGTTAAACTGAAACCGACGGTTTACTAGAAACAAAACTTGGACTCGAATGATATAGAGGGCATATGAAACTTAGGCTGCGTTTATACTAAAAGCGACAAAGATAGCGTCGTTACAAGCGACATAAG
>JAZBHA010000136.1:53611-63706 GCA_037464855.1 Iselma pallidipennis | reverse complement strand
AATATGTGCATGCTCCATTACTCCAGCCTGCTGGCGCACAGAAACCCCAGTTTACTAAGGTATCCCAGTCAGGGAGTTGGAGTGTATGGATGCCACATTACGTTAATACACCGTGTTCAATGGAACTGCAACTGGGTTTTTTGTGCACTAGCTGGTTGCAATAGCAGGACATGCACACGTTCAGAGTATTCACTCCCAACAGAAAATAGAGTGTCTGGATGCAGCTTCAGGGACATAATAAACCAAAATTTAATGCTACTTGCACAGAATATGATCTAACAGAATGTTTTTCTGCTTAACTGTGATAGTGATTTATTAACTTCTAAAAGTTTTATTAAAAATTTACCCAAGCATCCTGGAACCACTTGCTCAGTGGGAGTTGTAGCAGGATCACTGAACTAGGTGGTTGGAATACAAGAGATTATCTTGGAAACTCTAATTTTAATCGAAGGATTTAAAAACTATATTGCAGACAGACACAGAAATAACAGTAGAAATTAGGAATTACAGGGAATTTTTGAAGAAAATATGGAGGAATACAATAAATCTAGTCAAATTAATTGCTCAATTAATTTATTTATAATTGCTGATATTGTCTGGAATAACAAAATTTTGAGATCTTGTAATTAATACTAAAAAAAAAACTATTAAAAATAAATTATATTTTACAAATATATAAACAGATTTTGACACTGGCCAATTCTACAAATAATTATTTCTTAAAAAAAATAATCAAATAAAAAGGAAATATATATAAATAACTTACAACTAACAAACAAAGTTATACTTTTAAATTAACTTTGCATTTAATTCCTGACAATTATTAAGTGCCATTCTCATCAATTCTTAATTAGAAAATTCCTAATTAATTACAAAATTAAAATAAATTGAACTTGATCATTACAAAACGATCTAATAAGGCATTATGTTTAATAATTGTCGCAGTCTTTTCATTGTTTTAATATCATTTAATATATATTTAACTAATAGCAAATTTCTCTCATTTTTTTAATCTAAATTTATTTACAGCCTCTTCTTTGTAAATACAACAATGATTAAAATTTGATACATAAATCAATTTCTGACTCATGTTAATAGAATCAATAATATCAATAATAAATATAGAATTTGGTAATATCAATAATAATAATAATAATAATAATAGCAATAAAAAAAAAATAAAACAACAATAGTTGGAATTTTAATTTGAATTTCACTATATAAAAAAAAAATAGTTCGAAGTAATGACACTTCTGTACTGGCACTTAGGTAGGTGTTGATAAGGATGCAGTGATAGTCCTGAAACAAAATTTGTTATTTTTAACTAAAATGATAAACATATGGGGGTTGTTTTTTTTTTTTTGTTATAATTAGTATCGATGTCGTTCACTGATTCGGCTTTTCTTAACAAGGGAATACAATTAAAATCGAATATATCTAATCATTTCACCTAGACTACTATTTGATAACAACAAAAGTTATAAATTTGTTTTAATTTCATTGCATTCTCTTAACGAAGAATGTTGATTTTCTTGTATACCTTTCAAGATAGTGAAATGTTAGTGACTCTATTATCGTTTCTTTTAATTAGTAGCAACAATTCGTTGACTCAATTTAAACTAATCTTAATGATAACAAGAAAATTGGAGGTATTCGAGTGTGATTTTATTAGACTTTCTTGTGAATTTCCTCAACATGTGTCTGCGATATGGTTCCAAGACTTCTTAATGAACAAGTGGTGGTGAATGTGATGTGGATGAAGTGTGCCAGATGTCAGTTAGCAATAAGTATATGTATATTTTATATATAGAACGACAAGAACTGTGATGTCTGATAGAGGCCCACATATGGTCGCCTTCCTCTACGGAAGTGCCCAACTAATGGGTATCCACCTCTTTATCGCCAAGTGGCTACCACCTTGACATGTCTACATATAATATAATACCTACACAGAAAAAGAGACACCAGTTTCCAATTCTAAAATAAGTACAAAATCAACATCGAAAATTTTCTATTGTATCTTTCCCACGTTCCAAGAACCCTCCCAAAAATAACGAAGAAATCTTTCCAGATTTTTAACAAAGACGGAAAAAATTATTGTACTGATGTAGAGGGATGAAGCAAGTTTCAACGGTTTTTCCAGTAATACTCGTCGATTTTTGAGGGTACCATCGTCAAAAACCTGCTCTAGTCTTCTTTTATTTTCATGATTCCATCTCTGTCTTATACCATGTTTATTTATTCACTGTATTCACGGTCCCATATAGGGATACCCGAAAAATTCCCACGTTTGTTATATTCTCCTAATCTATTATCCTGGACCTATATAGTGAATATACAATATACCTATAGCACGGTATAGATTAATATATATGTATAGAGAGAACTTGTTTTTCGTATAACAGGTAAAAACGGTTCTTGGACTCGCTCCATTTTTCTTTTACTTGCCATGAATAACTAAAAGTTAACGGACGGGACAGTTTCAGGTTTTATACTTAAATGTTTTTCGTCATTCGTTATTTTGATATTTCATATCGTTTGACGTTGATTTTCAATAAAGCTAAAGTGAAGATTGAAAAAAATGAAATGTAGACATATATCAGACATGGATTCGCTTCAGTTGTTATATGATTGATCGGTCGATATAACACTGAAGACTGACAATTTTTATGTGGTTCTCGGATGAAATCAAACCAAAAACATTTGAGTTTATAAAAGAAGATAATCTATACAGGTAGGTACACAGAATACATAGAGAAAAAGAAAATATTATAAACAATTATTCACGTCAATTTTAACAAGCTTGGCGGATGGTTTTTCATTTCGAAAATTCCATCATTCGAATGATAAATGTTTGAACATAAAACGAAGAAAAAATATCGTTAAAGAGCTACTCTCTCAATACATACTATAGGTATACCTACAATATTATTACCAAATGCATACCTATTCCACATACAATATATTGAAGTTGAACTGAAACGGAACAGGCAAGCTTTCAATATCTGCGATAAATCTCCTGTTTAATGAGAATTTATTTCGCAAAACCCAATACGAAGACAACAAAACAGATATAGTTGAAATGTTGTTGTTGTTGGCCACATAAATCTACAATGGTTTAAATCATAACGGGTGTCGTTGTTCGATTATAATTTTCTATATATACACATTGAATTGAACGGGGATGAAATAATCTACCTTCCGGTGGTCAAGAAACAATATGGATGATGGTCACATAAATCTTGAATTGTGAAAGACCACCACCAACAATTTCCAATCAGTTTTTGTTGGCGTTTGTATAACTTACTACTAGAGAGATTCCAAAAAAATTAAAAATCCACCCTTTTAAATTCTTTGATCATGCCGCTGAATCTCTCGGTTTTTTTTCTGGAATATAACACAAATCACCAAATAAAACCGTAACATCAAAAACTCGACATTTATCCGAAGATCGTTTTAATATAGTCGTACTTGACCAGACTAAATCCTCATCAAGCTACAGCCATACATATATCAAAATTCATTCTCTACTATCCTGTTTTTTTTCGTTATAAATGCAGGACTGTACATTTGAAAAGCAACTCTTGTCCTTGACAATTTCCATTTCGAAATAAAGTCATCGAATATGTCACAAGCTTTTGAATCTATTGTATTTACATTAAGTCTGATGTATGGTCTAAAAATGTTTTGACATGTTCAGTTTTTATTAAACCATTTGCACTGGTGTGACATTAAGCGGTTGATGTATGTATACCGCATTCATTGACAGCACCTACACCTATTTTGAATATGAAAAGACGATCACAGACACTCAAGTTACTTTATTTGTTCAATAGAAGGATTAGTGGTAGTCAAGGACCAAAAAAAAAACACTATAAATTATTTCCCAAACCGATTTAAATTCCATATAATTCAACTATTTTTATGGGTCGTCGTCATCATCATCATCTTCCGGTTTCCGTTGTGACCGTTACTGGTTCTTGTTGTTTTTGTTAATAAAATTTTTTTCTTATGCATTAGTTGCTCCGAATTCAAGCATCATGTTTTGTCTGCCTCTACCTGGACCAGAAATTTGCATAATTTCCAGATCTTCCCACACTGTGTCGATCTTTTACCTGCATTCTGGACAACAACATCCGTATAGGAAACTAATATTTGCACGATGAAACCCTTCCATTTTCTCTCTCTCTCTCTCACTCACTCTCGCTTTTTTTTGAATTGATTTATTAACTATTGTAGGATTGTACGCTTGCCCGATTTTGATTAGTTAGCTTCCAATTCCTTAACAAGGAAGTTTTGAATTAAGAGATTCAAGTTTTTTTCCTTTGATTCGTTTCCTTCGTCTATTTTTTACTTCTTCCATACAACAATCACTATGATAATGGGTTTGATTTGTTGGGGGTTCTATAGAAAAGTATTCGATTTCGAAAGGGTGGAGATTGCTAATAAGGGACGGTAATTGTTGTTGAAATTTTGGCTATTTTTAGCGTACTTGGAATTTTGAGGTCTTTGTAATCGATTCGATATTGTTATTAAGTTGATGTTGATATTAATGATTTAAGGAATCTTTTCTACAATGCGGTATCATCCCACAATAAATCACTGTTTCGATTGTAAAACAGGAAATTATCTGGTGTGTCGGTTGAAGGGAAGGTAGTGATTTTTAGATATATTGTCCAACACATATTCCTATTGTTGATCTAATGGAAGAACATTAAATGCTGACACTTTATCTAATGTGAATATTATGCTAATCGATGGAAGGATTCAAGATTCTTCACATAGACATTGAATTTCCGTGATATCAAAGAATTAAAAGAAAATAGTTTTTTTTTAAACGATCGCTACATAATCTATTTTGATACGAAAGAGGCTTAATAGTTGCAACAATTGCAAATGTACACGTGTTCTTTTGTTGAATCCAGCTACTGGCAAAGAACTAGCGAACCTAATCAAACAATACCGGCCTAAAATACACACACACACATACATACATATACAAAAAAAAACCTTTATTTAGTTAGGAATAATTTTGTCAACTTGATGTTCAAATATTTACTTCCTAGTAAATCTTAGAAATGAAACTAAAGATTCTTGAGAAATTTCAACTGAATGAATGTAAATTTTGTTGTGTATTTATATTTATTCCTTGGGATAGGTCGTCGCAACGTCTGCCTTTCAAATAACGAACCAGCTTTTATTCATTTGTGTTGACTAGAACGAGACTTGTACGTCGAGGATGGTGATGATGGGGCCCCCACGACGATTTCTTCTTAAAGTCGACTTGTTCCATTCTCATTGATAATAATAATAATTCAAGAACGGGCCCCGACATCTTGAGCCCTGTCTGGATTGCATAATGAAAAGAGGACTAGTTTAGTTCCAGGATTGACGACGACGGCCAAGATTGCTGAATAAAAAAAGTAAAGAACGAAGAAAGAAAAAAGAAAAAGAAAACCTTCCCTCCATTCAATTTATTTATTTTCTACCTACGTTATTAAGGTCGCAGACTTTGGGTTCAATGTCACGGCAAGGAATCACATGGACGCTATTGTTGAATGCAAGTTGGGCAGAATTGGGGCAGGCTGAGCTTTCAGTGGATAATGGGCGATAACGTGCGACGGGACCCAGGTATAACTTGAATTTTTTTGCGCGCCAACACCGATTATATGAATAAAGTCTACCGCAAGTCGTCTAAATATTAATTGTTGTTTATGTAATTTAAAACACCTAAAACTTGGGCGGGTAGGTACATATACCTATAGTAGTGATTTTAATACATAAATTTCAGCTAATGTACCGTAAGGTGTTGGCTTGATAACACTTTAAAGAATCACCAACCTCCATTCAATTACTTTTTACTTATTTTATTCGAGTTTATTTGTTGATTAATAATCACAATTTGCATATTTGTCGAAGAGAAGTGTTGTTGTTATTGGACTGTCAACTGTTAACTTTGACAGAAACACTACAAATCTGTAATGCCAAGAAGTAAAAAAAAACGTAGAAGAAAATTAGCAAACGATAAATCAGACTGTATAGGAGCAAAGGGGACCGGATTCCCGGATCGATTGCGTGCAGAATAATTAATAAAGTCGAATATTTGTCGCTCTTATGTGTTACTTATCGTCGAAAAGAAAACTGTCCTTGTTGAGGGTAATTAATTATGACAGCACTGGGAAATCTTGGAAGAATATCACCATGCAAGGACAATGATTGATGTTGTATCATTTACATTCTTTTAATCAGTGTTCGTAGTGCCAAATCCGAACCAATCGAACAATTTATTGGTTGTTTTGATAATTTTATTTTACCAAATACTTACCATCCTATTATTTATTGACTAGCTGATGGTATTGTCTGGATGTTGCTGCTGATGTTGTTGTTGTTGTTGTTGTTGTTCCCACCATTGCATCACACTAATTACATTAGTTTTATGTTGTTGTGGTAATTCCTGTTCAGTTTTCAATGAGATTACAGGAATTTCACCGCCAATTTCTGTTTTTATCTGTACTAAACCACCATCATCCCCTTGAAAGATTGGTGGATAATGTGTTGTTGGAGTTGTTGTTAATGTTGTTTCTTTGTCAATAATTCCCGGTGATAGACTTTGTTCACTATACATACCCGGTGATAATGAATCACTGCCACCATGTATTGTTTGTAATAAATCTTGACCATTTCCAAATTCTAAATCAGCCTCCGATAAAATATTAAGTGGTTCCAAATTTTCACTATCATCATACAGATGGCTGGGTATGATTTGATATGTTGTTGTATCAATCCGTATATATTGCGGTGAAGATGTTGCATTTGATGATAAATCATCATCATCAGTTGGTGGCGACATAATTTGATGGTATGGTAAATTCGTTGTTGTCGATGTCGGTGATGAAAATGTTGATGAATTCGATATATTCGTCGTTTCACTATTATTATCATGGTCCATTGCTAATAAGTCTTCTAAACTTCGTATATATTCCACAGCCATACGTAATGTCTCTACTTTGCTTAATTTCTTATTGCCACCGCGTGCATTCGATTCAAATGCTGCAGCAATAAAATTCGGTATATGTTGACGTAAATTTGCGAAACCATTATTTACTTGTTTAACACGATTCCTTTCTCTAGCATTCCGTCTAGCTACAGCTATTGGTTGCGGTTGTGTTCTAATATCTTTTCCGGTTCGCGATTTTTTCCGTCCCGTATTTGTTATCAATATATCACCTTTTGTATAGTCTTTCGGTTGTGGTACAAGTTGCGGGGTTTTACGTAAAATTATTATTTCGCGCCTATCCGACTGATTATTATTATTATTAATGTTATTATTTGTTGCATTGTTTTGTTGTTGCAAGACTTTATGTGGAGATGTATTAAAATGCACCACACTAACACTAGCCATTATATTAATATATTAATCTAATCACGAACTAGTACACTTAATTACAACAAATAAGTTGATTGGAATAATTTTACTTAAGTCTTAATAATATTTACAATCGCGAGAGAGGGTGTACTTTTACTTAACTAATGACGTCTTCTAATGTTTCTTGGTCTTTCTCAATTATTAAGTAACCGGATGTTAGACAATTAAATTGGCGGCGTCGTTACCAATTGAAATTGTTATGTCGCGTGCGCGTTCATTTCTAAGGAACAGGCTCGACTATTTCCAACGTATATGGCAGTTTCGCACATGGCACGAGACCAGTAACAAATAAACCCCTCCCAATTCTAGGGGGTTGGTTTTTCGATCACACAGCTGTTCAAAACAGCTCACATATTTACTCATATATGTACACATATCTCTTATATATTATATATCATAGAGGTGCAGTTATATAAAATTGGTAGAAATATAGGAAAGTTTTGACGAAGAAGCAATAGGCAGTAAGAGGGTGGCTTTGATTTTGGCTCTTACAACAGAAGAATAGATATACTTTTAGAAACTGATGACAATATTAGTATTAGTATTAGTAGAGGTTGTATAGGTGATATTTGCATATTGAAATAAAATTCCAGGGTAAGACAGTACGAACCATATGGGCTGTGGGTGCTGTCAAGGAAACACAAATTTCTCCACAGATGCCAAATGTTATATAATAGATCCAGTTCGCTATATTTCTGTTTTATAAAAATAGTTGTGTATTTTATTGAAGAATAGCTTCACATATGTTCGTAATTGCATGGTAACATTTAGGTTTCCTCTCCATCTATTACCCCATTTCGCCCCCCTCCCGGCTTATCAATCGAACATGTGGAATACCTCTATGGCAATCAAATAGTCTGTAAAAAGACGACAATCACTTAAATTCTATAACGGCTATAAGTATTGAAATTCATGTCATTTCGATTTGTAATAAAATAAAAGCGCTCAAGTCGATGGATTATGATCATTTTCCAGTTCGTATTTCACAAACTTAATCCCCAAAAGTATTGTGCTCTCTTGAAAATTTCCCAGGTCGTCCTGTATACATATCTATACTATAGTAATACAGTTGGGTCGATTTTAAGCGGTTTAGATTTACTGATCTCCGATATTGATGGGGTGGATCAAAGCACTATAGCAAATGTTGATTTCCCATCAGATCCTAACGGTTTTCTATTGTGTGGGTGAATTCATACAATAAACCGGGTCTATTTTATATTTTCCTTCACTCTCCAAGTATCTCCAACAATTTTTAATAAACGAAAAAAATTTTTTTTTTGTAAATATTCATATAATTTTCTATACCTAATATCTAAGAAACAGGACGAAAAAAAAGCCTTTCCAACCGGATGAAATTAGTGATACACGTGTGTTCAGCAGGATAAGGGGGTGCTTTACCACCGTAAAGTTTTGACTAGTATACCGGAAATGCTTAATTCAGCTAGTGGCACACTTTGGAAATTTTCAAACTTCCAATACACGACTATTACTAAATCTACTAAAGCGTAACAATCAGGAAATATAATTTATTCGCATAATTTTTGTTTCCGGCTCTGTGTCAAACGTAGAAGTCTAAATTAATTTTTGTTAAACTTTAAATAACAACAACAACAACAACAATAATAGAAAAACATTTAATTCTTGTAGTTTATTCACACCTGTCTACAAAAACAAAACTAAAAATATCAATAATTCAACCGTATCTAAATGTATTGAAGCATCTCTCAAAATTTATAAACTGGAAAAATGATCGATTCCAATAAGTTTGATGTTTAATTTTAATGTTGAAAAATTAGTATTAGTGTAGCATGACGAGTAATTTAGCTTTTTGTTTGTATAAAATTGATAGTTATCGGTTTTGTAGCTACATTAGGCACGTGACGTTCCGGTAATGCCCTATCGGACACGTGTTTGTCAATAAATGCACTTAATGCGTTGACCTGTTGAAGAGAGGGTGGACGATTAACTTTAGGAAAATTCAAGTGTATTTCCGTAATAATATTGATAACTTTTACAAAATTCCCATCAGGTCAAAGGCGTTTTCGGACATATTTCATCGTATTATCAGCTACAATATAACAGTGACAAGATTTCTAGTTCGTACCTGTTTTTGCAAAATTTTGGAAATATGCCACTACTTCCTACGCAGAATACGGGAACCACAAAAATGACATCTTCATGTTCCTAAAAATTTCGACTGTTTCCTCGTTAAATAGTCAGTGTTGGTCCCCATACAATGATTATACGTTATAGGCTGTTCATCGAAAGATGAGCTGGTCGGTGATAAAATTTCGAACTAGTACCAACGTGCGTTACTGTAGGTCTCTTTTTCTAATGCACATATAAGGTCAGGCTGTTTCCAACGAAGTATTGCGATTCAAGTTAGGCTATACGTTCCGTACAAACGGAGGTGCGGAGCAGATATTTAGAAAGAGATTGCGTAGAAGCGTATGTTTTAGATCAGAGTTTCCCAAACTTTCGACATCTGTGTACCCCTTCTAGAATTTTCGTAACGCTGAGTACCCCTTGCCAAAAAAAATTCATATACCTTAATAACAATCAAAATAAGTAAGTAAGTAAACTGCTTGTTGCACTTGCCGCAGCCAAAACGCAGTGCAGCGCGTACCCCCTCTAAACTCTTTCAGTACCCCTGGGGGTACGCGTACCAC